>LUCH01003509.1:15473-59956 GCA_013368495.1 Paragonimus heterotremus
GTGGGAGACTGATGCCCAGTTTATTTTCGGTGCATTGAAGTGTCCGTCATTCCCGCTTCAATTAGGCCAGTCGCAGCTTCGGGCTCTGTTCTGTGGCATTCCGGTGCAAATATTTCGGATGCTCGATTGGCAACAGCTATTTCGTCCTGTGTAATTTGAATTTGAACTTGAACTTTAAATTGGCAGTGGCCTTGAGCGTCATTAAAGTGTTGTACAAGTGCTCTCGCCAAGTGGCGCTTTGTTCGGTTTGGTTTCAACTTCCTGAGATGGGGTCGATTTTCCGGAGTGAGGAGATGCAGTTGTCTCAGGTGTTTTTACACACAGACATTGCTCATATGTGTATATCGGAACTTGGTGAGCTCGGGCTGGTGCAATTCCGAGACGTAAGTTGGCCTTGAATTTTCACTCAATTCATCTGTTTAAGAGCGCTGCTGGAACTAGCGCTTTCCAGCGCAAGTTCGTGAATGAAGTCAGAAGGTGCGATGAAATGGAACGAAAATTACGTATGACGACCATTTTTGCTTCACGGTTGGTTCAGGGTTTTTGGAAAAAGAAATCGAGAAGGACAAATTTCCCATTCTTGATACTGGGGAAAATCCCGAAGCTCCCGCACCCCGTGAAATCATTGATCTGGAAGGCATATTTGAAAAATTGGAAAACGAGCTAAAAGAGGTTAATTCCAGTGCTGATGAGCTAACAAAGGCACATATAAAGTTATCCGAGTTAAAACAGATTCTCCGGAAAACCCAGAACTTTTTTGAAGAGGTTTGTTACATGCGTTTTCGTCCTTTTTCATCCAGACAGCGGCATGATATAAGTAAGACCCTTGTGACATTTAAACTTCTGATCCGGCGCGTGGTTATATATGCACAAACGACTGTTTTAGCCGTATCTTTCGAAGGTACAAATGCCTCAGTGTCACCTAACCTGAGTCGGTTAGTCGTTCATTTTATTTCAGTTGACAGGACGTGGCATCTAGCAGCCTGGTAGTCCAGTTTATCGGACTGATAGATAACAGCTTCTCGCGCTTCGATTGTGAGGATCACTCATTAGGTCTCGTCTGTCCGATACCTATAACCTACAAAAACAGTGTCAGGTTTGTACACAAAGACAAGAAAAACAAATAAAAGGACCAGAAAACAACTTACATACATGTTCGTTAATAAAATGGATACAAATGTACTGAGATGACCACGCATGCGTGCAAATACATACTCATTTTGAAACAACCAATATGCATGTGGTACCTCAGCCATATGTGTTACGCTTATATGTAAATGCGACACTTCTGTGACACTAATTGTGCAGTATTGAGAGAGGCAATACTGTTCTTCCTGCACACTGAAAAGAGGGTATGCAGTCTGCGTACTCACATGACAACTTACCGTCGTTGTGGACAAAAGAGAGAAGTTGAGAATGCAGGACATGTTTAGGGGTAGCTCAGTCCATTTGAAACCTACCATTTCCTTATGGCGACGCATGAACACCAATACTGAGATAGTCTGACGTAAATTGCTGAACAATAAGCGGGAGGGATTAGAATCTTAGTCCCCATCTCTCACTGCCTCACCTGATAGGACCAATTTTGTAGTCTTCGGAATGGAGGCATATGCTCTTCGTATTATTTATTTTATTTTATTTTTGCTGGAAAAATATTTTTTTCGAATAGCTTTGATGTCATTACTTCTCTACTTCGGCTCGGGGTCTCCTTTTGTAACCTGTTGGTTACGGTCTTTGCTGCTTATTTTTTTAAAAATAAACGACGAGTATATATAAACTATAGTTCAGTACCATTGACGAATGTTACCAGTCTTGTTGACTACATATCCAGTCACCATATCTACTTATTTGTTACTGGGTGGTTTGTTTTGAACATCATACTGTTGTTACCACTGCACTGGACAGCATGCTGTCTGCGGTTGGTTAGCGCCTGAAAGTTGATCGCGTACTCCCAAACTAAATTCCTGTCCGACATGACCTTGCGAACTGTCTCAGGATGATCATGTTCTACAATCAAACGAGCAATAAACTTGGACACGTGTGCAGTTACGTTGTACCTTTGTCAGAGAGTTGACTTCCACTGGCGATCGATTGGTCACAAAAGCTCCAAAGCAATAATGGAGATGTGACGTCAACAAAATTTAGTAACTGCTGGTTTTTTGGTCTTGGTTTTTCGCAGTGATAATCGTCAGATTTTCAGATTGATATCCTTGAGTTCGTATTTTGTGTATGCATTCACTGGAAATGTTGTCCAATTCTATTGTCGGTCTTCCCGACTTTGGTGTTGTGTCGGTGTAATTAAGTGCGAGGGTTTATCGATTGAACGATTCACCTTGCCTTCAAATGATTTGCCTCTTCGACGGCTGGGTCGTACTCAGGCACTGCACGATCCTGCAATGACAGAAGAAAACGTTGGACTGCTTGGTGGAGAAGGAGTGGCTGCTGGTGGGCTTCGATTGGGGTGGGTTTTCGTTAGTACATATTGTTTCGCTGTAGTTTGTTATTTTGTTTGTCATCCTGCATCACTGTTTTCTTTGCCAAAACTAACCCTTACATTCTCCGGCGGCTCATTGTTTTCGCTCGCATGTTCACTGATATGTGTTTGCACCGATCTCATTACTCGCTTCTTAGGCCGACGCTGACCAGTTTTTGATTACATCAGCCGATCAAACTTTCGAGGCCGGATCAATAAGTAACAGAACCGCTGGTCAAAGAAGACCCCTCGAGTGAGTTCGGCTATTTTCTTCGCGTTTTATTTTCGTATAACTAATGTCGATTAGTGTCAAGTATCAACCAACAACGAATAATTAGGTGAATATTTGGCACCATCAGTCGCTTTCGTCCACGTTTGGACTACCCGACTTGTGACCCAGTTTGTCTCTTGGCAAACACCTTGTAGTATCAAGGCTAAAAACGTAGCTCCTTTAACTGATATGCAGTAAATCGATGTAATTAGACAACACCTTGTCTTCTTGTGGGGGTGCAATGGCATTACTCAACACTGCACTATTTTTGTCGTGGATAACCAACTGATTTATTGAGATCCAGCATTGTGAAAAGGTAAGTAGCACAGGCAATGCGTATCTGGGCTACCACATGTTTACGTAGTTTTAGGAGTTGAGGCGCTGTAATAATTTTTCTGGGGTTTGTCCAATTGTGACATAACTCTAGCGAGGCGGAAGACGATGGCACTTCTCATTTAGTCTAACTGGCCACCTTTGTGCATTCAAAACTGTTCAGTTGCGTTATTCAATTTTTGGTGTCATGTTTGGTGTTTTGCCGACTTTGTCTACTTTATCCGTTGGCAGAATGCACTAGCTTGGAGGAAGCAAGTACGAATCCTTTTGCTTATGCCTCTTTGTTTACCTGGTTGGATAATGTTGCATGCCGCTGACGAATTTTCGTTTGAGTTTAGCACAGGCTGACCTGCATTTCGTGCAAATATACTGCGTCTTTGCGATGCAATACAGGTTCCGTACCACGATAGTTACCGTTGTCAATAGCCTTCGAATCCTCTATTATTCACCTGCTGCTTTAGTGCATACACGGTCATTCGTACCTTTTGACAAATGGCAAGGAGTTTTGTAAGCGTGGTATACCCACATCTACTCTTTATCATACAGATCAGATAACACTAACAAATAAACAACGAAGATGCGAGGTGCAGTTTTGCTAGCGAGAATCGGACATGTTTGGTCGCCTAAGCCCATATATTTGGATAGCCTAGTACTCATCACGATTACTGACTGACGTATAATACGCCATGCTTTTTTGTCGGTACCTCCCCTAACGGGTGCATAACGTGGCGGTCAAGGATGACTTTACAGAAGGGACTAAAAGCAGGCATTTTTACGCTAGTAACTGTAGGTTGTATTTATTTTTTGTACCTCATCTGGCCTGTGGATAGAGGCGTCAGAAAATATGTTGAACACTCGGATTCAGCGGCATTTCTGCCGCATTGTCCATGAAGAAAGTGTTGTGATTTTGGCGGGGCGCCGAAAGCCACGGAGATGCTGCTTAATTCCCATGCACAACTGAATTATTCGCTTTCTTATAGACCCTTTCCATTGTATAGTTGTCTTTAGATATGAATTTTGTGGATTAGTTCGTATTTTTCCTTGAGAGTTAATTTCTTTATGATTGTGCGGCGATTACGTGTAACCACCACTTACGGAGATGGTGCTGTTAACGTTAACAACGGTTTAGCGTCTTTCAAGCCATTATCGCCTCACCTAGGATAATTATAAATGTGTGTCACTCCCCAGGAGGTTCTGTAAGGTGATTTTCTAAACAATCCTCAATTTACTAGATACTTAATCTGCAGTTGTTACCATTCTGTCTACTTAGGCTGTTTAGAATTTGTCTTAAACTGTCAAAAGCTCTCTGGTTCCGCTTGTTTGTTCGTTGCTTCTCACGACATCGCGGCGTTGAGTAACCCGGGTTTACGGTTTTTCTACCTTTTTTGTTTTCCCTTTCATGCGTATCTCAAGTAAGATTTTTATGCAACTCAGTACACTAACGTTCTTGTCACTCTTACTCCACTTGCACATCGCATAAGCAAATGTTTGGTTTTAGACACTCAGATTATGTGGTGTTTGGTGTAATTTGGTCATTGATGTTATGTTGTTCATGTTTTGCTATTTAGTTTTTAGTTTTAAGCCAAAGGTGAATTTTGACTGGGCGTTAGAGACTAGTTACCCAATGCATTCCAGAAGCTCGGACGTTTCATGTGCGCCTGATTTTCTCGTAGCATATTTCTTGTTGGTTTTGCCTAGCCGTTTAACCTTGCCGCCGAGCAATGCGGTGTGAAACCATTTGTTGGGTTTATGTTTGTCTGTTGCTTCATGTCTCGGCCTTGACGATTGCTCATCGATCTGGTGTTCTTTGCATACGTTGACTGCGTTTCGTTTCCCAATCCTCATTTGTTGCATCGTGTTTCTGTTGTTGAACTAATTCTAGCCCGCTTATCAACAATAACAGCCTAACATTACCATGTTCGTTGGTTTAGGTGTGGTGTTGACAGCACCTGATTAATTTGATATTCTGTACCTCGTATGTGCTATGTGGTTGTTTAGCGCAAAACATTGTATGGTTTAATCTAGAAGCTTAAGTTAACGGTTCTGTTATATCTGCACTACACATTGAAGTGAGAACTGAAGGTATGCAAGGGGAATCTTGTGTATCCTGACTGAGCCAGCATGAAAGTGAATTACATGTAACAGTGAATAGAGTTTACAGCGAACGGATCGGTGGACCAATAACAAGCCGATGAGAAAGAGACAAAGCACGTCTGGGCGCACATGACATTTGCAACCAACAGGTGTGAGACGAAAGGGTTCTCGCGAGTGGGTGATTGCGTGTGTGCGTGTGTGCATGCACATGCAGGAACGTTACATAGATGGACCGTGAAGGTTCGTATGCTCGGAGTCTTGCTAACGATGTTTCTGTGAACAGACTAACCCCAGTAACTCATTCGTATATATCAACTTATAACATACCAGTAGTTTCGTCGTATGTCTAGTTGAACAACAGTTGTCAGCAGTCGATGACCGGTCATTCAATCTTAGCTTGTACGTATGTTCCGTCCACAGAGCCTCACATGTTGTCAGGTTATATTTCGCCGTTTTGTTCACTTGGTGTTTTAGGCGTATATTGTCTTTCACACTCGGTCATTCATCGTTTTCCCAACCTTTTCTGATGTTTCGCATGAACTTCATCAGTATCTACGCTAATTTTACTCACAGCATGCATTTTGCCAAGTTTTTGCATGGAGTTGCACCGGCCTATTTTTCGACGTTTTTGCGTAAATAAATTATTTACGGTCTGTCCTTAAAAAACTTTTGGTCTCTAGCTGCATTGTTTCGGTCATTTTCCAGGTCGTTGGCTGGCGTGATCCACCGTGATCGTCTTCCGGCCTTCGAACGTATGCTTTGGAGAGCTTGTCGTGGAAACGTATTTCTTAAACAAGCTGAAATTGATGAACCGCTTGAAGATCCGGCAACGGTTAGTCTTCTGGTTACTGTGTGGATTTTGCGTGGAATAGACAGAGGACGGATGTTTTCTTCAAGCAGTAGCGCACTGTTTCGTTTGTGTAGGCAACATAAATGGACTCACTTCTTTCAGTCACAGAAGCTGAATAGGGAGGATAGACAGTAAACTATACTACAGATTTTCAGCGAGCGGATGTGGACTAATATGAACTGTTTGGTGAAAAATATTTCGGTGAACAGTTGGTCATCCTGACAGATTTTCATAGGGTATACGTTCATGTCCCGGTTAACTCGATCGCCCCAGTGTAGTTTCTGAACAATCTTCAAGTGTATCAGATTGCCCAGTGGCAAAAAATTCGATTGTATCCTACATTTCTGATTGTCTCAACGTTCATCCTCTACTTACCACTCGGGTTGGGTTCGTTCTCATTTGAATATACCTGGCACATATGCAGATCGGCGTTTGATGATCACTTTAGCTCGGTCATCTGTCTGACGAATATTGTTTGTGCTGAGGCGATAAATTTTTTAGTGTATTCTCACCTGGGATAGACACTGGTCATTTCCAGTAACCGATCCAGATTAGCTTTGGCCGCGGTGAATATAAACTGAAATGATGTACGCCTTATCTGGTTTTACTTCAGTCAATATAAACGAAAGCATTCTAACTTTACATCGCAATTGTTTGTTGCTATGCCGTGTACTCGGTCACGTGGGATATGAATGTTATGTTGGCAAAACGTAGTTTGGAACAATTGTGTAGTATCTTGGACCTCAAGTCTTCACCTTTGTGATTGATGGCCGATGTTGTTACCGCTGTTTTCTCGCGATATAATACAAAGCCCGTGTTAGCGCGCTTTATTCTCGGGATTCGAGTCGTGAGGATGGAGGTAAATTAATTTGCCTTGGTATAACTTTCAAGCTGGAGAACAACAGTCTTCTGTTTTGTAACACTTTTGGGGATGGTAGAGCACAGATTTCTGCATCGTCTAATGTTCCATCAGTGTTTTGCCGAACCGAAGTTTACGTGTACTCATCTTTCTACAATATTCGCATTTACCGGATTGTAATGTATGTTGTAATTACGCCACATTCCCACAGCGCCCGTGTGCCGGAAGCTTTTATTGGTTATCCGTGCACAGCATTTTCTGCTTGCCTATGACGACGACGGTGGGGACGACATCGGTAACTGGTAGTTACTTAACTTTTCCTACAGTGTTGCAGAACGGTGCATCGGTATGCTGAAAGCCGGTTGCCAGTCTGTTCCTTTTCAAATGAAGTTCGACAATCCTTGAGTGCGCAGCTTGTACTTGTTCACGATATGAGTGATGACGACATGGTTTATGGAAGACAAAGCTCCACTTTGACCAGTTTTGTGCTTAGTTGGACTTGCACCTCGAAGTCGAACTTTTAAGTTGCTGGCTGATTTTATTAGCATAATCCGTGTTACAGTGATTCAGATAGTTGGTAGATGGCTTACCGACGCTTCACCGGTCTGACACTGTGCACTCCGTATCGTCACTATGTCCTAGTTACCACCATAGGGGCTTGGAATGATGATTATCTGTTGATAGTAGTGGTTCCAAATTTGGACAGACGTCAGTCGATAAGTATCTTGAAACGTTGCGTAGTACTCTTGTTGTTGTTTTTACCGTTAGTCGGTCTTATGCTTCACTAAAGTCTTCCTACTGTTGTTTTCGCGCTTTTAGGGTACTAAGGTTAACAAATCGGTTTTCCTCGTGTTCTTCCAAGGAGACCAGTTACGCACGCGTGTTAAAAAAATTTGTGAAGGGTGAGTGCCTTTTTGTTCTGTACTACCATTCGTGATGAACGCAGTTTTCATATTGACCGACATCATTCTATTATCCTAACATGCAGTGGCCTGAGATGTACTTTGGTTGTTCACACCACTCAGGAGTAATTTTCAGCTCGATTCACCAGGTCTACGTTCATTGATTTCGCAATACTCGTGTGACACCTGATCGGTTAACCTGTTGTATTACGCACTCACTGACTGCCAAATAGTCACCGTTTCCTACCAGTTAATTCGCTGCAGCTGAGTTGTTCGTATGTTGTGCAAATCAGTAAACCGTGATACTCACTTGTTGATCACCAGCTGCTTTGTGTGATCAAACACTATCCTTCTAACCATGTTGCAGTAGGTTTTGTCTGTTGATTCTATTTGGTTTTCTACCGTTGACTTCACATGACCTGTCTACATACTCCCGTGATTCCAATTTTTTTTGTTCTATCTACCAGAGGTCAGTGTATTGCAACTAGTCAACTATACTGTGCTCAAGTATGCTTTCGTTTCGAATTAATGCGTTTAGTTTATTGAGTGGTAGACAATCAGTTCCCAGGGGCAGAGCATTCGGGAGGTATATTTATGAATATGATTGACATTTGAAATTTGCTGTTGGAGCTGGAACTAATTCAACTATTAGGACAGTCTTTCCCGTCCGACCGAGGACCATACCAAGTGATCAGCTGGACAATCTGGCTGTTTTTAAATCTCGTGTGTGTTCTTCATTTGTGTGTACAACGTTACTATGCACGTTACTATCAAACACGACGACCATGTTCCTTGGGTCCGACTTATTCGGTCTACTTCAGCAGTAATGGGGCTGTTTACCAATCTTACTGTTTTGGATTTAAGTCTGGGTTGCTTTTCTAAGAGTAAACCACCTAACTGCAACCCACACGTGATCCAACATGGCAACAAATGTCTCATGTAACGCGGGAAACTTGATCTACCCAGCCTAAGGCTGTTCGTCTCAACTCGCTTCATCGTACAGAGTGGTTAGGTCGGATGTTCTGTGATTTTTCCGCTACCTAACCACTTTGTGATCCTCCTCAATCGTTGGTAGTTCTGAAATGTAATGACCGACAGTATAGTCAGTTAATTGGCATAGGAACTACCAGGTCCAACCGTAGCACACCGTTCATTCTTGTCTTGTGACTGAACGCTCCCGGTCATTTTGAACTGTATAATGAAGAACGGCCGCGTTGCACATCTGTGCATTCCTCTTTGATAGCAACTCCAAGACAGCACAATTGGTTACCTAGGAACGAACCGGTGCCTTCTTGCTTGCCGAAGTTCAGAACTACTATCTAAACTTGCTCTGCTTTTTCTAATTTTCACTCTCGATCGCTGGTTTTACCAGTTAATTGGTACAGTTGTTTACAGGCTGTAATGCGTGTCTGTTATTGTTTTAGTTTCCATGCGAGTATCTCTCCGTGTCCGGACTCGCAAGTCGATAGGCGCAATATGGCTATCGAAGTGATTGGGAAAATTGAAGACTTGGAGACTGTTCTAACCCAAACCAAACAACATCGTCAACGTATCTTAGAAACTGCTGCGAAAAATCTCCGTGTGTGGTTCATTAAAGTCAGGAAGATAAAGGCAATTTATCACACTTTGAATTTGTTCAACCTGGATGTGACCACCAAATGTATGGTCGGCGAGTGTTGGTGTGCAGTAAACGATGTGGACAAAATTCACCTGGCGTTGCGGCGTGGCATGGAACGCAGTAATAGCACTCTGCAACCTATCTTGAATGGAGTTGCAATACGGGAGAGTCCTCCGACCTATCATCGAACGAATAAGTTTACCGCTGCATTTCAGAACATTATTGATGCCTATGGTGTAGCGCGCTATCGGGAAGTGAACCCGGCGATGTTCACCGTGATCACTTTCCCATTTTTGTTCGGTGTAATGTTCGGCGATGCTGGTCATGGATTACTCATGTTTCTTTTTGCGCTGTGGATGGTCTTGTCAGAAAGAAAATTGATGGTAAGTGTCATTTTTGTAGGACTCGCCATCATATTTCTTATTTTACGCACTGGTTGGTAGTCAATTGCACAATCTCGTTTGCTCCCACATTTGGTACACTTTTATGTGGTAATCGGTGATTCAACTATTAACTTGCCGAATTTTTGCTCACCTTTTTTGTTTTGCTGTGCCTGTATTTGAAGACGTTGTTTCCCGTCCGATTGTTTATCGCTGTTCCTGACTATGGTTGCACTATTTCTTATAGGCCAAAAAATCAGGCGGTGAAGTTTGGAATACGTTTTTCGGTGGCCGATATATTATCCTCCTAATGGGCATATTTTCAATATACACTGGGTTGATCTACAACGATGTGTTCTCGCGTTCTTTGAACATATTCGGTTCTTCATGGTACCCCACGTACGACAATGCTACGTTGGTTCTCAATGATGCATTGCAATTGGAGCCTGGCACTGTGAATCGGACAACAGATCGAATGTTTGCCGGCTATCCTTATCCGTTTGGATTGGATCCAGTTTGGCAATTGGCCACAAACAAAATCATGCTCACTAATTCAATCAAAATGAAGATGTCTATTATCCTGGGGGTCTTACACATGTTGATTGGCATCTGTTTGGGTGCGTTTAACTACAGGTAGGTGTGCACAGTCTGATATTTTTTGTGTCGGAACTATTCCCGATACATTCGACAAGCGTCTTTCACGATAAGTGAAGTCTGTTAGTTAGTACAAAAGCGTTTTTGGGAGTTGTCGTTAATATTCTCTTAGGTTTCTGACCTTCTTTAGCTATTGATATTTCATTCATAGTTGTCACGGTAAACGATGTTTTCTTGGAATGTATTTATCGTAACTAGGTCCTCATTTATATGTTGGAGCATTTGAGTCTTGGCGATTTAACTACACTTAGGCGTTGTTGTCGTCCGTAGTTCTTGTAAATAGTCTGTTGGTTCTCTAGTTTACTATGCATGTAGTATTATGCCTGACCAGCACAAAAGTGGACAGAATGCAACAAACTAGCGTCCTATTTAAAGCAGTTGGTTCCCTGTGCAAATTTTAAGGGAACTGCACTATTGCAAGTATATTTCGTTTGTTCTCTACAGTTACGAAAATCGAAATTTTGGTAGATTCAGATAGTCCCTTCAAAGCAAGCAGATTGGCTGTTTGGAAGCTTTCCAGAAGTCCATAGCAATGAAAACTTAATTTTTGTGGATTGCATGGTCACATTTGCAGGTGGTCCACAAGACTTCAGACGGTAATGGAAACGTTGTGTACGTTTTTTCATGTTACTAAGGTAGCGCAGAGTTGGCTGTCATGTTTTACATATAAAGCGCAGTGTTATTATGTTTGTTCGTAACTGCCCCTGTTCCGGCATATTATGATGGCTGTTTATTTCCCGGATATCAGTCTGTATGGATCATTCATCCTGATGATCAATAGCACTACGTCAGCCCATCAGCATTTCCGACTAATGTGTCCGGTTTACGACTTGATCGTGGTTGACAGTACCAGAACAAGGTTTACACTGCTTTATATATTTCGCTGCTGACCTTCACATGATGACTATTTGGCAATATGCTCGGTGCTATTGCTGCAGTCGTCTCTTTTCTGCTGGACTTTAGTGAAAGTAGTTCGTTGTCCAGTCATGTACAACCATCGCTTTTGCTTGTGCTACATCGGTTTTCAAACAAAGAAGTCTCCTGTGTTTTGAACCAGTTCTTCTCTTCGGGACGGAACATATTGCTTCTTGATACGTATACCTGTTCAAATGACATCCGCCCAATATCGGGTGATAGATTCGCGAGTTGTCTGGCTTGTTTGAGGAGATTATATCTCGCCTTCTGTGACCTGTTAGTCACTCTTGTTTGTCTCCTTATTCATCCGGCATCCCTCAGATTCTTCAACGAACCACTGGCTATTTGGTGCGAGCTGATTCCTCAGGTCCTGTTCCTCTCTTCTATCTTTGTCTATCTGATCCTGCTGATATTCTATAAATGGATTGTTTACGGGGCGGAACAGGCGGGTACTGCTCCAAGCTTGTTGATCAGTGAGTCGATTCCTTTGTATCTGTTGACACTTTCAATTAACTATGATTTTGCAACACAATTTGTATTCACAACGTCCTAGAGCACATTTCATGCTGTACGATAAGAAGTATTTCGCTTACTCGTTTCTATTCTCGCTAGACAATTTTCCAACGGTTCTTAATGTTTGGATTTGTTGTTTATTCAGTTGGTGATTGCTGATAGCAGTTTGGAAACCTGATGTAGAACAGCTCTTTTTTGTGTCCTTCGGAGCTCTTTTATAGTTGTCCTTTATTTTTTAACAAATCTTCAGTTAGTCACAGAAATGTAGCTTTTTTTCGCTCGCAGAGGAGCACACATTCTCTCATTCACTTCAGTTTCTTTAAGGCCCGGGCTTGTTTCAAGGCGGATGATATGTGTATGTATGTATGTACGCTCGCATGCGCTTAGTTAAATTGCATTCAAATTCGCGGTCGGACTGCTTTATACCAATGACACTGATCATGCCCCGTCTACATATAGTGTCAGTTTCGTTTAAACTATCGTCCTGTTTAGATTTTACAAGTACTAGCTTATACTCATTACACTTGCCGCTGATAATATTGCTTATTGACCATGAGGCACAATTACGCGCAGTCTGTCGTTACACCTACGTTTATGGTTATGCCTTACTTTCACTTACAGCATGGTTGTTTGTTTGCAAAGTGTAGGCACCTTGATGTTGAATGTTTGAATATAGACGTAGCCATTATTTTTTAGTAGTTAGGTCCATTCCCTTCCTCTTCTATTCCTTCCTCTCTTTCTATACAAGGTTTACTTTTCATGGTTATGTAGCCGTTAAGCATCAGTGTGAATCACTAACGTTTTGCTGTTTATGATGGTGATAACGATGGTGATGATGTGGTTATACGGGCAAAGGCTGATCTAAGGATTCTGTTTTCTGACATCTGACCTCAGTTCGTATATAACCTTGGCTTGAATTGCATACTGCTGTCTTGAACTTCCACAGATTTGATTAATATGGTGCGATTTAGTTACAACAACGATGGTCCGCCTTCTACACGCACGTTCTACAGTGGTCAGGTAAGTGATTCCCAAGTGATAACTCATACGTGTTTACCATGCGTTTTGACATCACGGTAATAGCTTGGTGGTAGGTTATGAAACACATTATAGGTAATCGATTTCTCCGCATCACTCACTGTTAAAAACAACCTACTTAGTGCCAGCTATGTGGATGAACAAGGCTGCGGCCGAGGGTTCTGGATAATTTTATTTTATATGTTCCTGTTTCGGTTAGCACAGTTTGACATTCTCCGGCTCACATGTGTCCCAAGGTCATATACCGGTCGAATGAGTGGGGTGTATAGTTTGATAACTATGCCATGACACCACATTCCAGTAATACCTCTATGAAGGCCTCTGCTTGGTGTGCCCAAACCCGAAGGAATCCGGTTGCGACAGATTGTTGTTTTCAGAGTCTATATGAGCCTACCCTTACATCTTTCGGTAAACTTTCCTCCAAGTGTGCAGTTTCTCAACTGTTACTTTAGGAGAGTATGCTAAAACTTGATTCCGTGGTCACTAGATCATACAAGTACACAGTTTACCTTTTTGTCCTGTCTTATGGCTAACCGACTGTTTGCGGCTCTTAAACTTATTGGTTGATGTCCACTTACAGATTAGTCGATTGTCTGGGCATTGCTGCTGCTTTGCAGTCAGTCCACCAGTAAAGTTGCGTGAGTTCAGATCAGCAACTGGCAGCAGTCTAAAACTTTTGTTCATGTTAAGCGGCGGACTTTCATACCGTGATGTTTTTGACGTCTTCTTTTATTATCCGCTCACTCAACTTGATGCTGTGTGGTTAGTTTCTCCTCTGTTTCAACCTGCTAGATAGATATAGCCTGGACGAGGTTAGAGCCGACAACCTTTCTTTTACTGTCCCATTTGTCATACTAGCATTGCTAATGACGGGGCAATTCGCAAAATTGATGTCTAACTTGTCTGTATTGCGTATCCAATGTAAACTGACAGTATGAAGTGGTGTGCATCTATCTATGTCATACGAAATGTGAACATGTACATCAGAAACTAGCTGTTTGTGAGATCTTGTGAATAGTTGTATCTCTGGGAACGGATTGCTGCTGAATAGTTGAGGTGCCTTTCGACAGTGTAGAATAAATTGACCATATTGTATGTATTACCTCAGTGAGCGGACGCGGTTGTGCAGTTTCATTGGCACTTGAATAATTCTGCCGAGTGCCCTTCATCTTCCGTTTCCTTTCCGTGTGCTTGGTGATCTCCCAGTCGTGTTTCCAACCGTACGCCAGGGCCTTGTCTCACTCACTGTTCGCGGTAACAATCATAACCACCATGATGATGTGACAACCACCAAGGTAATACCATTCCTCGGTCGATAGACATTTACTTCCCCCAGAGACAGCATTTAAGCTTATGATCTTCGACGTTCGAACATGTAAGCACATAGGTTAACCTAACTTTGGAACTCCCCACCCCTTTATGACACGCCGCCTCAGGATTCTGACGCGAAGCTACACCTGTAATCTCACTCGACCGACTCACAGCACCTGCACTTGTGTGGAAGGCCTTGCGGCTCATACCACCGTCCAAACCGGTTTTAGAATTGGCTGAAACGCATACACAGAAAATGCTATCAGTGAACCCCTCGCCATCAACATTGTTTGTGTTATCAAGGTGCAATAAAGACATCTTGGGCCGTTTATCTCAGGCGCTGTCTTTTTGCTATTACGGAATATGCTTTCGCAGACTGCGGTTCAGACATTGTGAGAACTGATTTTGTACCACCAGCCCGACTAGCCTTGTGCACGCTGCGCGGCACACACGTTTTCATATTGGCTGGAGAATAGACAGGCTGAGTACTGACACACGTGACCTGCGACATTCGTTGAACAGACAGCCGTGAGCGTTTGGTACAGTTTTATGTTGATAACTGTCTGTTTCCAGTGGACGATAACTTTCAGTGCTCTGAACGTTAGGGCGTCACGTGATGACCTCCATCACCAAATCGATGGTGGACACGGTGGCCACAGCTGCCAGTTATCGATTGTATGGTTGTTTCCAAGACTGCATAAATCTGTTACATCTGTCTAAACTCCGTTCATGCACTGGTATATACCAAGTTTGTTCCGCGTTTCGGTTAGATATCACTTTTTTATTAAACCCAGTTCAACGTCTGATATACAGCGCTTCAAAAACCCATTTTAGAGTAGCCTGTCCTCTAGCTAAAGATCTACATTGAGGCATCATCATAATCATCATCATAACAGTCGAACCTGACTAGAAGGTACTGTGACCCGGGCTGCCACTGACCACAACAGTGACCTGAAATCTCCCAGCGGCAATGTTGCTAAAAAGGTTGGAATAATAATAATAATAATAATAATAATAATAATAATAATAATAATAATAATAATAATAATAATAATAATAAAGGGCTACACGGAAGAACCGCAAATGGTATGGATGCAAATGCACCATTGATTGCGACACTGCAATCTCAGATAACGTTTCTAACCGGCGATTTCAGTGGTCACGAGGACCCCAGCCAGACAGGCGACATTTACTAAATGTGCTCAGTGAAGCGATCATGGTCCCCATATTTTGTGACCACGCTGATGGTTGACCACCACACGTTTCTACCCAACTGTTGGTGGTCGAACGCTCGGCTGACATGCGGAGTGCGTGACCCAGCCCTCGTAGGCTGTGAAACGCGATTAGTTGGCCAATTGATCATGCGTGCCGAGCCTTCCGGAATACGCGCCGGCGATGGGCTGTGTTGCTCACGCGATCAATTCACTTACTGTGGGCTAATTGACCCCGAAAACGGTGGTCAAACACAGCAAGTCTGTTTACATCTTCGTTACGAACATTCAACGTTCCCGAACCATAGAGCAAAACCGAACGTACACAAGTATTATATGCCCTTCTTTAAGTGGCAACTGGATGTCTTTTCAATGTCACAGATGACGCAAGTTGGCAAAGGCGACTCGTGCCTTTGTTATCCTCGTTGATATCTCATCAGCAATATTACAGGCTGACGAGATAGTGTTATTCAAGTGTGTGAAGGTGTCCACAATCTGAGGCTGATTGTGGAAGGTAGGAGTGGGAATGCCCCAGTCTTGAAGCAACACTTTGCACTTTGATTGTGCCAAGCGCGTTCCATGCAAATCAGTTCGATAGTTCGCCCTGTTCAGCATGGTCTACATGTCTTCGACAGTGGGGCTAGGTAAGACAATGTCGCGTTGACCAACCTAGCTCCAGAAAGAAGTTCAACACCAAGATCATTAGGTTCCCCAAGTGCACCTTCCCAAATGTTGTCTATGATAAAATCGAACAGGAAGCGAGAGATCGGACACCCTTGACAAACACCACTAGAAGTGATGAGTGCCCGAGACAGTTGTCCATAAATCTCGTCTTTTTTGCGGTGAGCATATAGTGATATCAAGAGATCCATCCACTTTCCTGGAACTTCCTCGCGAAGAAGACAGTCCCAGAGAACGTTACTAGCAACCGAATTAAAGGGGGCCTTTAGGTCTCAAAAGACCATGACTGTCGGTTGCCTATAAGAGTACCGATGCTCCAGAATTCATCGCACCCACGGTCGCATTGGAATGCTGCCTGTTCCTCCCGTATCTGTTTCTCTCTGGGCATATTGAGCCGACGGAATAAAAGGCTAGAGAGTAACTTTGACACATCAGACACTAAACTGATACCTCTGTGGCTGTCACACAGACTTCGGCCTCCTTGTAAAAACGGAATTATTGTTGATAAGCACCAACCACTAAGTGTCTTTTGAGCTCCCTAATTGTCCGAAGGAGTTCTGTCACTTCTTATACCAATCTCTCTCTTCTTTCCCTGAAAAGAGAAGGAAAGAGGAGATATGGTCCAAGAACCTTGTTGCACTTCAATAACTTGAGCTTCAGGGCCACTTCCGACGGAGGACTGTTTGGAATGCAATAGCTGACCATTCGGGTCTCGTTATCTACACGGTTTATGTGGTTTATCGACGTGACAGAAATTCAGTTCTGTCGAAGCTCCACAACTCCTCTGGAACACACCTCCTCACAGCAAGCTTTCATAACTGCTGCGATTTCTTCCCAGTGTTCGTTGGGTTCTCTCACCTGATTTGTATTGGGCAATTTGTTCACCAGTTCATCCCGGTTAACGTTCTTTACACTCTCCTCGTTTGAATGCCAGTTGAGTATCATGCAGTTACTAGTGTATGGCCTCTGGACGTTGAGGCACATTAGAAATATACTTGGCGTGTAACCAAAAAGTGGTGTATCTCCTCATGCGTTACTGCTGTTTTTTTAGACTGCTGACAGCTGGCTTTCTGTAGCATCAATAGAGCTTCTTGGTGCTCGCCGGAGTGTTGTATTGGGCAGCTGCTGTAATTCTGTTCAGAGAGCCACCTGCTTGGAATTTCGGAAGCAACTGGGAGAGGATCGTGAGGCCTGATGGACACAACATGCTGTCGAAATTGGACATACTGCTGCTACCGGGAACTTCGGAAGGTCTTTTCATCGCATTTGTTCAGTAGGTAACAGAAAGCCTGATGTGTGCAAAGCAATCTGCGAAGCCGGTGGTGGACATATCCACATCCTGCAGCAAGACTTATGGTGTCAGTACTATCGTAGGAATATCGTGTCAGCATTGACTAAGTTCGCCAGTATGACTGGGACGAATAAAGTTTATCGATCACTAAACGTGGTAGTATTGTCTCTCAGACCTCGCCGGCGTGGACAAGTTTTACGAATGCTGACTCACGGTCTGACCTGTCGTGTATTGTTTGTGAAAAGCTTGATGGGCTGGTGGCAGTAGCCTGGTGGTCATCGTGAAGTCATTTGAGTTGAAGTTTGTTAGAGTGCGATTGTTCCTGGCTTTCTGATTCGAGTTTAAAGGCAGGTGAACACTGTTATGCATGGCGAAAACTAGAAGTCACTGGCACTCGTCCGGTGAGTCTTCTGTCCCTTGAATTCGATCTTTGTATCCCTCAGTGTTACGTAATCCGCACCTTCCTTCCGTTTGTTACGGCACCCAGACCACTTCATATAGCCAATTCTGCTAAGTGTACACAAAATCTGAAACGAAGCTACAGTAGGTGGTTCGTGAATCGTTTATGTCTTGAATTAAACGGGTCTCCCAGGTACGTCGCCGTGTGTGTAGTCCTCAGTGCGCACAATATCAGGGGAGTGTAGTTACCTATTGATTTAGCACAGCCGTCCTGCTCATGGGTCATGCTCATGTCCTTCGGGTAGTGTTTCCCAATCCGACTAACTCCAGCATGTCAGGTGCGTCCAGTTCCCTGCCGTTAAGTTATAATTATCAGTATGAACTAAGTCGTTAATTATGAAAGTTGTAAGCAGTTGTAAGCAAGCCGTCTTGATAAGCAGAAGTGATGAGAATGGATCATGGCG
Source organism: Paragonimus heterotremus (assembly GCA_013368495.1). Classification (NCBI taxonomy): domain Eukaryota; kingdom Metazoa; phylum Platyhelminthes; class Trematoda; order Plagiorchiida; family Troglotrematidae; genus Paragonimus; species Paragonimus heterotremus. The sequence continues at coordinate 33,731 of LUCH01003509.1, forward strand.
ACGACTACTGGTTAGTATAACAGCCATTTTGCACATCTAATGGGCCTTGTTTTTACTCGGTACTGTAACGTGCTTTGAGATAAAACACTCCATACTCAGGTAAATCTGATAGCCGAGTTTTAAGTCTCGGATGCGTCAGTGAAACTCTTGTGAACCTGGCGGATATGAACTTCAGGGCAGGTAGTGTTTAAAGCAATTATGTTGCTTGAAGAATGTTATCAGTGTGTAGGAGGGGGAATTTAAAATTATCTATCCCCAGATATTCTAACGATCTTCTACACACCACAATCCAGTGTTTGGAACACTGCGACGTGTCTGGGATTGTTATGAACTGCGTGCTCAACGTAGACTTGGGATAGTTAGCGCACGCGTTTGCGGCACACGAATCACCAACACGTAGTACGAATCATCAAGACACCCAAAACCCCAAAGGAACACACGAGACTGACTTTCAGCTGAGAATGCATTTATTTCCACACTAAGTGTAACATAACGGATCAGCTTCTAATTGACTGTCCTTGAAGAATCTCACCCTAATGGATACAATAAAAAAACAATGAAGCATCATGCGCTGAAATTGATTTTCGACACGTTGTGGAGCGAAAAGAGAAAATCCAAAATCTCGAGTTATTTCCCGAATAATTCCCGAAAATAAACCATTTTTGGTGAGACCTCCAACTGGGATCTCTAAAGAGTCTAGGTTATTTCAGAGACAAGCGTGATGCGTGTGGCACATACGTGATCTACACAACCATCCATCGACTGAAAGCGATTGAACCATCTGACATTTGTTGTCATCGACTTCAAACGTGTTGACTGAAATATGTCCAACTCAGAAACTGAATTTCCTACTTTTGACTGGTCAGTGAATAGGATCGACGAGAACAAATTCAGAGACAAACCACAAACCATTACCAGCAGTTTTTCGCTATGATAGCATCCCGCTGCTCGGTAGTTACAGCCTGCTTTTCGTTACCTCCACTGTTGTCTATAGGCTCGAACATCCCGTCATTTACCAACCTACATTTGTCCTACTATGTCCTAGTACAACAAACAGTTTGTGATTGCCAGGTTGTGGCAATTAAGCACCGATATGAACCCATGATTTATTGCTGTATATGATTATGATGATTATTGCTGGGTCGTGTAACTTTGACCATTTTAGAGACTGATGTTTACATCTAGCCGGGTTAGCTGGGCTTGTACCAAACAGGTTATTCAATCGAAGTGTTTTGGTTCCTGTGACTGAACATTCCGACAATAACGGGAGCGGGATTCGCTTGCCAATCTGACATACAGTGTTATTTTGAAAGTCACTCACGTTTTTAAGAAAGTATAGTTTCCGACCTGATAAGATCGTCTGCAGCACACCTTGAGAACGCAGCGCCGTTGCGTAACCCAGATTTCGGACAGATTCAGCCGACGTTGTCTGACATTACGGCTGGTGGATCGATGGACCAGCAGCTGTTTGCGCTGTTTCCGATACTCTGTCTGTACGAAAACCCACACATTCCGCTTGTCTGATCATATTAAAATGACAAATGGTTGTTGATCCATCGATCGATAGGTCGTGGTGTAGGGCAGCGCCAACTGTGTTCGAAATCTGGTTTATTTTGTGACGATTACGCATGACCGACCTGTGCGAAACCGCTTTCGCATTATGTCCTAGCTCGAAGTATTTTTCCAACATTACGGGCGGCCCTGTATGAACTCTTTTGGATTTCCACGAGTCATGACGAACGTAACGCACGATACTGCAATAAGCAAAGAAATTAAAAGCGCAAGTAATCGAAAGCAACCAACAATTAAGGAAAAGGGCGGCATTCAAAGGAGCTTTGTTAACTGCGCAGCCAGAAGACGAACCTGGTGTTTAGCCGCTATATTCATAGGATTTTAATAACTTTCGGAGTAGACCACCTAACGTACCAATCAGATGTAAGCATCAAATTTAAAAATCAAACAAGATGACCGGCGTTCAAATGACCAAAAATGAAAAATCCCATTTTCTCCACAAATAAAGCGAATGTTGGGGAATGGCATGTTTTCCTAACATATTGAGCGTCTTGGTCGTGTTCTGCGACGTCGTAATCAGTGCGATCACTGCATTTTCGTAGCTTGCCCCGTCAGGCACATGCGTACTTCTATTGTCTCGTGTATTCCTAGATGCTTACACAGAACTTATGAAGGTCTCCATGTTTCTGTGATCATTTGTGACGGGAACTATGAAACCGGTTAAGGATTCCTCGGAGTAGTTGTTTGCGCCAACCACAACAGTACTACATGGTCATGAAAAGTTCCCTTTTGATTTTTGCATGTTGACACTTGTAAGCACTAAAGACGTATCATCTGCTTAGTTGGCGTTTGCTCACGAACTCATTTACAACCGTTCTTTCAAGGCTATTGTGGTCACTTCGCCGATGGCTCAACATAGTCTGACGTATGAGTCGGAAAATTTAATTTAATCTAAATCCCTTGACGTTTCTATGTCCGTTATGTCAACCTCTGTCCCGTTGCCATATGTCTTTGCACATATTCAAGGTTGGCAGCTAATGTAATTGTGCACGGCAGTCTATAACCTATAACGTTTTGTAGAGTGTCACTAATAACTGCTTGTAAAACTGATGTGTTAGCGATGCTTGCTTATGCTCACCCTCAAACCGACACTCCACGACCGATTTCGTCCTTGTTCAGACCCATCAGGTAGGGATAGTCTGAAGGAGCATCGAACTGGCTACCTTTCGTGTTACGAGACGATGCTCTTCCTCGTACGGTCACCAGTTCTGTGAGCATTGTTTGTGACTGGAGAATTTGTGTGTAGTCGAGTCATAGTTTGTGTTTACCCTAATGTTGTGGACCGACACGGTCAGTTTTTGATTATCAGTTTGTGTTTGTTTCGTTGTATCTTTTGCGCTATGTATTTCTTCCGTTGTTTATTCTTATCTTCCAGCAAACTGTGCAAACCATTCTTATGGTAATAGCCGTGCTTAGCGTACCATGGATGCTACTGACGAAGCCGCTGATTCTTTTGATGCGCCATCGTGCGATTGCCAAGGTATTTCCACATTCGCCAATACGTAACACTTCTGCAACGTACACCGATTCGAGTGTGCTTTACTTGGTTTGAATTTTGTCTTGATGGTGTGTTACACGAGCATCCTGATTGAATCCGTCATGTTTTTTTTAACTGTACTCTTTCTTTCTTCACTTCTTTTTAGGGTCTGTGCTGTAAATATTCATATGATTTTTGACACGCGTGGATGGCGTAGCTCTAGGGCTGTTGAGCAGTAACCTTAGTCTGCGGCTTTCGGGAGGTAGCAGATAGAAATGCAATTACTGGCGTATTTCATAAAAAAACATTGATCATGTGACAGGCAATGTTAGTTATTTGGTAGATTGGGTACTATATAGCAGTTAAACATAGGTGTGAATCACTGGTATATTGCTGTCTGTGGTGTTGATGAGATTTGATAGACTGAGTTGATAACTTCAGGGCTCAGTTGGATTGTAAACATGTCCCTTTTAAACATTACTCTTACCTAGGCTGGTCATGAAAAGCTTTCAGTTTGAAAGATGTCCAGTATTCAAGTTAATCCACTTCACCGACTATTCATCACGGCAACGGTAAAAGTATTTTACCACTATTGAAATGGCCTATGTGACAACCCGTTGTATCTGAATGACATGGATTGTTTTAAAGTTAGTGTTTCACTCCATCTGTTTGAGTTGACAACTAATCCGACCTCGACCAAGTAGGTTTTATTGAATATTATAGACTGGAATTGTGTTATATGGTCATGTGCAACTTAAGTTTTCCACCCACTTATTGTAACTAATATTGCTATCCTATTTCGACCTAATGATTGGATTACATTGTTCATATTTATTTTCGAGTTGATTAATAAATGTTTAACCTCCGCGGCCGAAAGCATGCTGCTCGCAGAGGGCTTGTAGATTCACGTGATAACACCTTCATCGACCTTGGAGGTTTGACCAATGCGGGTATGGTTGAAGATCACATAAATGGCGGTGGAGACAGCAACGGGGTCGGTTATCACGACACAACTCCGTTGCATGCTTCATCTAGTCGGCTGTCCAAAACTTCCAATCTATCCGATACTGGTTCACCTAGTGTCGATAGCCACAGTGAAAAAGTGAGTCATTATTTTATCACCATTTGCTTATTTCGTTTTCTTTTTCTTTTCGTTTTTGTTGTCGAATCCCATTGCTAAAAGGGACTTGGCGCTAATCCTTTGGACAAAGAATCTAATCTGTCCTCGGAAAAAATCATGGTTAATGACGGTTTGCAGTCGGGTGCATTTAGCGATTCTGTGGACGTAAACGAAGAGCCCGTGAGTGTATTGTGATCCGCTAGGAGGTGGACGTTTGGCGGTACAAATTTACCGTTGACTTGTTGTCACGTAGTCGCTGTTGTCCACGTGTTTGTATTTCCCCACTTGTTTGCTGAATAACACTCTATCATAACTGCTAACAGTTCGGTCTCGTGTGCGTGAAACAACTCTCCACCAGTTTTATTCTTCGAGCAATTGCTAATTGGTGTTGTTTATTCGTTAACCGTGATTGTCTTAATGCATGTTTATATCTTTCTACCTTCCTCTGGTAATGTTTTTCCATATTTTCGTAATTTCAGTTCGATTTCGGTGATATCATGATATATCAAGCGATTCATACGATTGAGTTCTGTCTCGGATGCATCTCAAACACCGCTTCGTACTTGCGTTTGTGGGCTCTCAGCCTCGCACATGCCCGTGAGTATTTTGTTGATCGAGTCTAGATTGTCTTGTTTTCAGCATACTGTATTAAGCAAGTCCAAGATGACGAGATGTGTGATGTTACTATCAGTTTTGTTAGGTTGATTGTTTTCCTTACACTTGTGTCTAGGGGTATTTCGGCTTCTAATGTACCTGTCTGATTATGTCCATTTACTGCTAATTTGTGTACATTTAGCCAGACTAAGTATTTGCCGTTTGCGTGCTACGTAATTAATTAATTGTTTCTTTACCTGCGATCCTCCTGTAGCCGGTAAATGAATGTATGAAAATGCAGCCCAGTACGAAATCCTTCGATTCAGACCTCACTTTGATCATTTTCTTGTGATGACTTCCTACAAAGACGAAGCTAGTGGGACAAGTTTGATTTAAGATGATAGCATCATTCGTTTCTGTCACTTTTGATGTTTTGTAAAGTTCACTTACACATTATTTGGAGCTCATATGTTTACTTCAGCTCATTACAATAATAATCGCTTCAACGTTATCAAATGCAGTTTGTTGAAACAAGACGGCGTGGTAAAATAGTGAAAATTATGTGACAACCCTAAGGGCCTACTTGTCTGTATTCAAATAAATCAACCCAAATGTGTCAAAGCAACGCCTAACTGGTCACTCAAAAACGAGGTCAATCAATGGTCTTCGTTTACCTGCTGATTACAGCTGGGATTGAGGGTTTTGACAATAAACTCGACCTTACCACTTTCTGGTGTGATTGTTTCTTAACGCTCATTTTTACACTCACAGCACACTAAAATGTTTCGGCTTATATGTGAAGACTGATATTTAGGAATGAGTATCGTGAACCGTTTGCGTCCTAACAATGCCGATCCCTTATTACCAATGTCAGTGTGAACTGGCAAACTTAGGTGGACTGTGGCAATCCAGTTCAACGATGTGTCGGTAGGTCACACGTTAATTGTATTTGTCTGATAGTGAGCTGTGAACTCATCACCTCGCGTTCTTGTTTCATTGCGACGAATTCTTCGCCCATTAATCGTGCAATCTGTGCGGAAAATCGTGCACCTTAATCGTATTTGCGCGATTGCTCGATTTTTCTTTAAATGTGAATTATTTTTTGGTCGTTATGCGGACAGCATTTTTACAGCTTGATAACAGGATACAGCCATCTAGTTAGGTTTCGTTTTTGTTTTGTTTGAAGTAATCGCAGTTTTTGTGCTAGTTTCCACCACAAAGTTTGCTGGGCTTTCAATGATTTTCACTGTGTTTCAGAACTTTCTGAAGTTCTCTGGACTATGGTCCTACATAATGGACTGACTGCTAAAGGCTATTACGGTGGCATCTTGTTGGTGTTCGTTTTCTTCTTCTGGGCGTGCCTGACTGTCAGCATCTTGCTGCTCATGGAGGGTCTGTCGGCTTTTCTGCACACTCTTCGTCTGCACTGGTATGTTTTTTGTGTATATAGTTTTGGTTGGCACTCTATCTGCTTTTGACTCTGGTGTCTTTTTAGGTGTTCAGTTTCCTATTGCTAAAATCGTTTCAAGTGTTCGTCACCAATATATTAGCAGCCGTATGTCCATTTGGACCAATCAAATGCGCGTGATAAAATCGATCTTGAGAAGATTGCGCTATGAACTCATGTTTTAATCTGTTAACTAGTTCGATTAAAATTTCTGTGATGAATGGTGTGCGCCGATCACAAGCGGTTTTCGTAAGACAGGGATACATTCAGGCTGGCGTATGTGTATCCGGGCTGAGTTGTCGTCATTTCAATTTTTTTGTCAGTTTTCGTGGTTCTTTTTCGCATGTTGTTTTGTGATTTTCCTGCTTACGTATAAAATCCTCGTTGTCACAGTTATCGCTACTTTTAGGAGCATTGTTACTACACAATTCACCGCCCAGGTAATTATGATAACTGACCACCCAGTATCTCAGTCGTCTGAGAAACAGCGATTCTAGACGTAGGTTTTCAATGGAGCTTGTCGGGTGGCATCAACGCGTAAGGAAGCCACCTGGGACGTGAGTTCCTCTCACTTTGTTCATTTATCTCATTTATCACTTTTCTGACGTTGTATGGACAGCTTGACGTTGGATATTGGAATACACCCTTTCAGAAGTTTTTTGTGCAGTTAACCCCCTTTTCCCACTGTAGGCCGGGCTAGAGACCTCGTGACTCACAGAGTCGGTGGCTGGAGTCGTTAAGTGAGGTGGCGGCTAGTCAGACTCAGTGGCCTGAATGTTGTCATTGTTTGACCGAGTTGTCTGTGAAGTGAGCGCATTTAATGACGCGGGGCAGTTAAAGCCGTAAAGAAACTGTCTCACTGATGACGCCTTACTTCCACTTATAGCTCGGTTGTTTGTTTGTAAGGTGTAGCTGTTGAATGTTTGAATATAGACGAAGCTATTTTTGGTAGTTAAGTCCCTTCTCCTTTCTTTTTTTCTCCTCTCCTTCTGTGTAGGGTTTGCTTTTTTCATGGTTGTGTGGCAGTTAAGCATCAATGAGGACTATATATGTATTGCTGTCTATGATGACATTATACAGTTGTATATTTTTTGCCCTGTTATTTGACAAGGTACATCGTTAACTATTGCCGTCTTATGACTGTTAATGACGGTAGTGATGAATCTAACATTGACTTTCATATGGAAATCAGGTACAAGTTTATGATGTGAATAAGTCGAGCTATCATACTACTGTAGCTTAGTGAATTAACTACCGTTCAGTCTGCTTTAGTGGAATGTGTCACATGAGTGTTGACAACGCTACCTGATCTTGTGACTTGTCATCTTTTTTAAAACTCAAGTTCCCTCTCTCGGCTACGATACGCATATACTGTCGACAAAACCGCTATCTGTTTAGCATTCGGCTGTTTGTCAGTTAACAGCAATCACGAGTAACTATACTGCCCTGTGAATAAGGTTTTAGTAGATCCTGGGAGTGTATCTGAAGCATCTCAGTGCACTAGGCTTTTAGACAATGTTACTGAGCTGTTTTACAACAAATCGTGCTTCTTTGCCGTTAGGTCATATAATGCCGTGAACGCTAAACAACTGAATCATTAGATCATTTGTTGGGATCAACAAGTCAGTTATTGTGTTTCCTGTTGATATCGTTGAGTAATGTAAGTATTACTGTGAAGCGGGGGTGAGTGAGTGTTTGCGTTTGAAATATGTGGCGTCATTATCGGCTCCTGACATTTCAATTGATTTTTGTAATTATAAATTAATGTTTTTCTACTAACTAACCAGTCGTTTTTTGATTTGCTTTTGATCAGGGTTGAATTTCAAAACAAATTTTACAAAGGTGACGGCTATCCATTCACTCCGTTTTCCTTCGATCATTGCCTGAATATGAAATCGGAAGTTTAAACCATACCTTACTATCTGACTTAACTTTGCTCCAGTCATTCCTCTTCATGGTGATCTCTGTTGTGACCTATCTTTGTCATTTACCTGTTGCTGTGTTTGCTCCATTTTCTTTAGCGTGCTCATGGTACCAGTTTCGTTTCTGTCCCAATCACCTTTGATCTGCTCACGTTGTGGCTGCTTTCTGTCAACCTCATCTTCTTAACTGTCGTTTCGCTGAATTGTTATTTACTGTTAGACGAGCTCTTCTGAATATTTATTTAACCCTTTCTTAGTATAACTCATTTAACACTTTGTTTTGTCTATCTATATTGCATTGTCCGCAACGTATTCTGCATTCTGTTAGCCGAGTTGCGTGTTGGATTAACGAGTTTTACTGCTTGTGATGAAATCTGCGGATATGGTGAAGCTTGAGCTAATTCACAGTTACAACGATTCCCGACTGTTGATCAATGAGGTTCTGGTTGATTCGCTTGTTACTTCCTAGACTTTGTGGAACAGTGGTATTCTACGCACACGCGGCCTTAGCGTGTTACATTGCTGCACAGCTAAAGACTTCAGTAGTTAATTTAATTTTATATGCACCGAACTGGTCGACAGTTACTTCAAACAGGAAACTTTTGCCAGTAACGTCTGGTACGCAGTGATACTGTCGCCATTAGAAGTGATTTGCCAATGTGAACCAACAGGATGTTGGCTGTATCTTCCTTTAAAGCTATCCAACACCCTGAAATTGAAAAGCTTCTTGCATTAAGAATGCCATTAATTGCGATTCTACGCCACTTTTGAGTATATTCCATCTGCCAAACCAGTGATGTCTTCAGAGCCAAACTTCGATTTTGGAACCATATTTTCTTAGACTCACAACATTAACCGTTTAGCTACTGCTTCTAACTTAACGCGCCGGCGGGCCGTGTCGTCGTTGATGCGATGCTCTTATAGAACGTGCAGTGCTACAAAGACACTGGCGATGGAACATAACTAGTCTTTGCACATGTTCCGCACGGATAGACCGATTGCAAGGTCATATAGAGGGACTGCACGCGCGAAGTCTTGTGTGGTGTGTCTTTCAATGTGGGGCTAATGTCTGCGCAACGCCATGGCTGATTCAGGCCAACAGATTTCACCCGGGCTTCGTTGATTTGATTGTTGATCTCATTAGATAGTACATTAGAGTGGACACAACCGCTGTTGTAAGCATCCTCTCGAACATTTGTGTGGTCTTTCTGAGTTTAACCAGAGACATCGACTCCTGCCAATTTTGAATAAAAGCCCTTCATTTAGCAGAATGATGAGTTGGTAATCGCCAGTTTATCGTGCTACCTACATGGGACCGCCGACCGGGATAGTATCGCCAGCATACTTTAAGTATCGAATATGGTTGCTGGAAGGTAGTTCCGTTGTCTTGTGTTCATCTGGTCAGGTGTCTTTCACTATGTGATCAACACTAAAATATGGGGATCTAGTGATCTGGTATCTCTTAACTGGATTGATACTTCTCAGTCGCACTCTTCTACACGAGAAAATCTCAGCATGTCACCTTGTAAACAGAATCGAAGTCCCTTGATTATCCGAAGAAACAATGAGTATGGGCTACGGATTAGTGTCCGTATTCTGCCTGACGGATTGTGAAATTTGACTCAGAGTTGCTGCGACCAGAATGTTATTCAGCCTGCTTCTCGCGCTTTGCAATCAGCCTGTCAGAAATCGTGACGGCTGACATCTTTGTTAGAACTCCCCAGCAATCCAGTTTTTAATGTCGAAGTGCAAAAACCGTAGCGTGTTTTTCCCATGTACTTTTATGGACTATGGAAAATGGTGTGCGGAGAAGTGCGTGTCAAACTGACGAGGCTCTGAGAGAGTTGTCACTTATCTCTGAAACGGAGATGAAAACATAACAGCTTGACATACACGCAAGTAGATTCAAAGTTATAAGTACCAGGAAGGTGCACTGAGATGCGACTGTCAAAATGTTTATCGCAGTCACTACCGAACGTCTTGTCAGGTCTTGGTGACTTCTATTCTGAAGGCAGCGCGTTCACTATCCAGGTGGCGTTGATAGAATCGTGAGCAGAAAGCAACAACGGAAGTTTGCTTTTTAATCGTAGTATCACATTCATCGTAGCAGGTTTTAGCTTGGGTCCCTGATAGTTTCATTTGCACCGGATTTTCATTACTGGTTTGCTTGAGCCAGAACAACTTCCCTTAATTCCAGGGAAGAATAGCTGACTTCAACAAGGTTTCCTTTGATCAGTCGATCGGGTTAACCGTCAGTCAGTTTTTCTTTTCCCTTGGACGTACGTCTTAGCACGCTTACCCGATCGTTTGCATTCATGTATCTTCCTACTCTGGTTGATGTGTGGATGCTATCAATGGCACCTGTTCAATATCACTCATTTAAGCCTGTGGAAACGGCAATGAGCGCTTAACGGAATTCAGGACACAGGTTGGTTTTTAATTGTGGGAATGCGGTTGCTGCCCATAAGTTTGCCCAGTTTGTTCACTTGAAGACCTTTTTTGTTAGTTTCTATGCCAATCCTGAGTTGGTTTCAGCAGTCGATCTACGCTCACTTCTATTTGTGTTCAGATGTCGGGCGATCGACTTTAAGTCTTCTCCATGGCCCCATTAGGTAATACAATTTGGTTTTGCTCTAGTTATTTTCTTTCGGTTTTTCTGTTCATTCACACCAGTCGTTTCCACATCGGAGTTTCTGGTCTGTTGGAGCAGTTAAGTTTTGCTGTGGTCATTCCAGGTGCAAAGTGTGCGAGTTTGCATTCAGGTGTTTAATGGTGTTGAGACGTGCGCTTCCACTGAACTGAAATTACGAGCTGGTTCGTTCTTGTTGCCTAAGCGTGTCTCTTTGAAGCCCATCGCAGCATGGCGTTTGGGTTAATTTACGATCTGTTGGAGAGTGTCTAGCGGTGTGTGTGAGTGGGGCATATGTTAGCGATGACTCGACCTGAGTAAAAACATAGGAAACCCATTGAGTGACATCCATAAATCTGGATAAAGACGATACGTTGGGAGGAAAATGTTTAGACAAGGATGAGGTGCTCTATGATTAATAAATTGAAACATATGCACTAGTCAGCTAAGTCCTTTCATCCTGCTCTGTTGTTTATGTTCTGTTTCTCATCACTGTTGTCGACACGCCTTTCGTTCTCCGATTTTCTTAGTTGAGCAAGCGATAATCCGGCAAACCGGACGTAAATTTCACCCGTCTGACTCTGCCTGACAAGTGATCACCTCCTCCAGGTGAAAACATTATGAAGCTCTGTGGGACATACTGTTTGAAGGCATTTTATGAGAGACATGTCTCACTTGTCCTTAGCGAAGTTTTTGTTGCCTGAGAACATAACGCTTGAATGATCGAGAAGCGTGGCACTGTTGTTTTTCTGTTAACTTTGCACATCGGAAATGGTAGACTCTGTGAACATGTCGTGAACTGACAAGGTCCTGTTCATTGTTTGGTGTCTGGGCTGCTGTGATTCATTACCTTTCGTCTAGAGATGCTGAATGCATATGCTGCCGGACAGTTGCCGTCATGTAGTACATGTGTTGAAGACGAAATCGTTTTAGTGATTATAATTCATATACATTGCAGTACTTCCGATCACGCTGGGCGAATTCTAAGTTTTATCAAGTCCACGCCTGGGTATTCCAAGTCCTGGAGACTGTAACTGGTGAGAACATGGTTGACAACCAGTGCCACCTTCTCCAACCGTTTCCCCCCCAGGAACTGTCAAGACTTATGGATCCTAAGGATCATTCAGTTTGTTAATCTATTGAGTTATCCTGGAGACCAAGGTAACTCGATTGTCTCACTCGTCCGGTGCTATTTGTTTAACTTTGTTTAGATGGTAGTTGATAGGTTACTTTCGGCAACATAGTAACCGTGTTTCGCACCAATGGTTGTTACAACCGAACAGTCTTCGAGCAGTGCGTAGCCAAATACCGCTCACTGATTGCAAAAGGCTCTGTCGAAAATTCAACGGTACTATTGGGCAAGCAGTAGAACGTGCGAGACAAACTGCTACACACCTCAACTATGACGGTCACTATCAACAGAAAAATTGTCGTGAGTACACAAATCGACTGCTTAAAATTGAACACCTACAAAATGCACGAAGTCACCTCACGTCCATTTGATGTGACAGATAGAATAGCGTGTGTATGCATCGTGCGACGCAGGCCCAATCCATTTGAGAGATATTACATTTGGAGTAGTGACATTACAACGAATCGGCAAAATTTAAGGCTTATTCGTAATTCGGTCCAAAGGAATTTTTTCTGTTTACCACTTGATGCATGCTGTTTTTTGGTTCATTGATCCAGCAGTTCTCATGCTTACGGATGCTGTTCCGTTGCCATACTTAGGCAAGTGTTGCTTATGGTAATTGAGGGTTTTCGTTATTTTTTTTTCTGCAAGCAGTTAGCTGTTCTCGTTTTAGTCTGGTTTCAGCTTTAGCTTGTTCACCTGCATTGATTTGGTAAACACAGTTGGTTTGATGCTAATCGTTTAGGTTACGACGATTGCAGTCGGAAGCTGATACGGTCGCTTCTGTAAATGTACATCAGACGAAGTAGGAAAAAGGTTCCATGTGTTCTCGGCCGCGCACCTGCAATTTGGCGCCACCACTGGTGTGATGCGGTCTCGTAAGGAATACAGAGTACTAGTCGTGAACCTTTTATGGTGAGCTCTCCGTTCTGAGAAGCTCACCTCATATTTTCAACAAACCACTCATCTGGAAACAAGCCTGTGACTATCTGCAGCTTGCAAATTGAGCATCACCCAGAAGTTATTGCAGCCTTCGCATTCCCGTAGATCTACCCGCCAACTCCATTAGAAACGATGCGCTATATTCGTGTTTCGTCCTTAATAGAGTTCGTCATTACTGCACATGCATACCATTGTTGGGATTTGATGTGCCAAACCTGTAGGATGTGGTCATGCTGAAGACAGTGGCCTACACCCCACGTTGGGCAAGACTAAATTATCAAGTACGATTACTCAACCACATTCACTTGTGAGCAATGCCCGAGTGCGCAAGTCGTCTCCTGTTTGTTCCTTGGAGGTCAACATTGTTCAGTTCATTGGTCACCGTCTCAAATTTAAACCTGCTACGCTGCTTATAAGTAATAAAGTGTGGTTTAGTGTGAGTTGGCGCTAATTATATCAAATCCAGGCTCCGGAAATTTGGACATGTGCGCAGGTGTCGCGTCATGAATCGCTAATTAGCTTGGCTATTGGATGGATGTGTGATTAGTTCGATATATTTTTTCTGGTTCACGTGATTCCGCCACTGTTTATTCTCACCACTAATTAATGGTAGACATATGGGTACAGGATCGGGAAACTGTAGAACCATTCGGTGGTGATGATCGTGATACACGAAGTGATTGGCCTGGTGCAATAACTTTTTTGCGCTTGTGATGTTTTGCAAAGCATAGATTAACCCCCAAAAGAACGCACGATAGTACATTGAAGAATGTGGGAACATGGAAGTCCATTGTACGCAGTCCACTTGAAAGCCGAGCCTGTCAGCCTTATCTCGCGTTTTGCTTACGGAGTTTGCGGATGGGCGTGGTTCGTTTTCGCACGCATTGAACGATATTTAGCGATGAGGTGATATTCCATTTAAACGGATCCGCGCCGAAGCCAACCCTTTGACTCATCAATAACGCTGCCCTTCCAATGTCTGAAATCAACCCAATCCAGGGTCTATGATGTGGGTAGTGATTGTTGGAAGACAGGTTACCGGGTCTCTCTTGTTTGACAATAATTACAAGGGTGATTAATGTATGCATAGCTGTTTTCTTGAGTAGACATTTCCGGTCGCTTGTTGCTGCAGCAGAATTTTATATCGGCATCGTAACGACTGGAAATGCGTGGTTTAGGTTAGCTTAAACGAGACTGGGGTGTATGTTACTTGGATGTAACTTTAAGGTAATGTTGAAGCGGCTAGAGTTACTCAGAGCCGTGACTCCTAAATTCCTCAGGTGTGATTACTTTATTTCTCCCTATGGGCGTATTTCAACTGCAGGGTTCACGGGGAGCATCTGTGTACCATGTTGGAGTTGTAAACTTGTAATCTGAGAATACGGTGGGCGTCAGGGGATAACTTAACCGAATCTGCATATATTCTCATGGTATCGCCGGGGTTTGACCGTCTTCAATTTTTGTCACGCTCTTAGTTAGCTATGTCCTGAGTTGTACTATGGCTTCGGAACTATTTTGTAAATTAAGATTAACCTAAGGGAAGGGAAAATGCAACTGAAAAATACAGTCGTTACGAATTATTCTACGTGAATGATAACTCTGGATGATACCGCCGATCTGTGTGCATTTGGTTTCAATCGTATGATCCCCTTCTCAACCCAACCGTTGTTTATTTCGTATCCCTCGTCGACATTTCATAATTCTTACTTCATGGTGGTCCTTCACGTTTATTGTGGATTTTTTTGGTAACATTTGATGTTTATTGAATGGTGACACTTTCAGTCCTGATAGTGTTTTATGTACTTTGGCCACCGACTCAAAGGCTCACAGGGCTACCGCACAAATGCCCACTGGCCTGTCCTCATTTACCCTCACTTTACCTATGTCTTTCTGTCGGCCGGTTCGTACCTGCTTGAGTCACATTCATGCATCTTAGAAACACATTGACTTGCTGACGGTGTATTTGTTTAACTGTAATCGACAATTCGCTGTTGATTTCACTCGTGGACCCTCGAAGTGCATTTCACGTTGATTGTTATATTCTCTGTGCACGTAACTGATGGAGATTCGTTGTAATATGTATATCCTCACTTGCGTTGTTAGTAGTGTCGTACTAACAGATCCAGCTTGTTTTTACTTTGGAGGTTCTAATTGCTTACTTGTCGCTAAGACTTCGAAGAATAGCGTGACAGTGTCAATTGCGTTCAGGCTTTTCGTTGTTTATATCGCATTGATTAGGAATGTTGTATATGCTCTTGGCTTTACAAAGTAGGACTCCCTTTAGCCGTGATTACAGCGC
Organism: Paragonimus heterotremus; assembly: GCA_013368495.1. Taxonomy (NCBI): domain Eukaryota; kingdom Metazoa; phylum Platyhelminthes; class Trematoda; order Plagiorchiida; family Troglotrematidae; genus Paragonimus; species Paragonimus heterotremus. The sequence goes on from LUCH01003509.1 coordinate 48,865, forward strand.
TTGTTGGAGGTTCAGTTATTGCATTACACTCCAAGGGTTCACGGAAGTTACTGGCGGACAATATAGTTAAGATAATCTCATATAACAAAAATCCAGCGAACTGAAATCCGTAGATTACGGGAACTACTGCCGCTTCGTCGTCATCTGAAAGTTTTGCCCGAGTAGTCTCGTGTGAACATTGAATTTAAAAGTACTAGTGGAATTACTAACTTGACGCTAATGTCCTCCATCTGATTTTACCTTTTCTTTCCTCTATCCTCAGCTATCGTCAGATTTTGGGACTAAACTGAATTGAAAAACCATTGAATCATTTAGGGTTTTAAACGGCCGAAAAGTGTGGGTTGTGTTAGTTAGAAAATACAGTCAAAAGGTGGGGAGAGTAGTCCATAGTATTCAGCCGTGTCATAGTACCCATGTTTTATCGATTTGGCAGACAAGTCCTTCCAACTTATTTTTGGGGATTATGCATCCGTTTCCGTTGCGATGTTTCCTTGTCCCATTTCCTTTTTTAAAGTGTTTCTTGCCATTTTCGTTTGACATTTGCCGTCAGAGTCTATCGATTTCCCATGTTCCTACATAATCCTCCAGTTTTTGTTCTCGGCCTCTGGACTCCCTAAGTTCACGCTGGTCCGGAAGTTTGTTAGATATACGCGACTACGAGGTGATCGTTCCCGTAACTTCTGTTGCTTGTTGGACCTGTGACAATTGCATCAAGTTTGCTAACGAGCATCTTCGATAATCACAAGTCCGCTGAGCAACCGCCCACGATACGAATAATTTGGTCGTTGAAGTGGGTTTCAATGCAGTGCTGAGTTACAATAAATAGGGGAGAACGGAAAAAGTGTCAGTCGACCTCATTTGTGAGATTTTCAAATGCCAGGAGCATTATTCGAAACATGCCAACTAGACCGAAAAATGAACTCAACCCAACGTTCACGAAAGCAAATAGAAAATGGAATCTGAGTACAATGAAACAGGATATCGTGAATTTAACTCGGATTGAATCCAAAATAGATTTTATCAAATGTTCATTTTCCTAGGACCCGTGGATTCAGGGTGATATATTCCTCAGAAGGACGCGAGGTATTTAATGGAACCAAAGACAATTTCTAGAAGACTTAATGAAAGCTCATTATAAGGCAATGCAGTGAGTCAAAAGGAATATATAACGTTTGAAGACGGAATATGGGTGGTCGGCCATGGGGTATGCACATACAACAATGCAACAACGTCAGCAACTCAGATTTGTTAGTGTGAAACTGACTGTGCAAACCTCTGCTTTGCAAATTCGCGTGGTGCAGTTAGAATTATTGATGAAACGATGAGGAAGCACTTTCATGAATTTATCAAGCAGGATTAAAGTACAGGCTTGAAGTGTTATTCTGAACTTTGTTTGCAGAACAACATACATTTAAGACAGAATGGATGTAAATTGACCCCTATCGTTGCCGAGCTTCTGGCAAGATTTTCAGCCCCTTAGAATTGTGATTTTCCGATGGACACTCCAAGTATCTTTTACAAGGGATATCCAGTGTACTCAAGTCCGAATATCTTGGTGACCACTGGATAGACCTGTTCGTCTCAAGGGATATAATGAAGGGATCTTGCCGTCTCTGCGAAATACAATGTGACAGTGCGCCGTCTCAATACGAACGTATTCGATCACTGTCAGCTGAGACATTTTAATTTTCTTTGGAGATTGAGAACTTCTTCAAAATCTGATGGCAACATGTACCTCAACACAGACATTCGCAAACTTACTTGGTCAAGGAAGGCTTGATTATCTAGTCCTCACTAAGGCCCTCCTATACAACATTCGCTAAATAAATTGAGAATCTCAGTAGTCGAATACTGTCGATTCGGTATGAGTCCGTTCACACGAAAACTGGCTTCCTCATTCAACGTTGTTCACTGACTGTTTACTTTTTTAAGGCATCAATGAAAAAAGTGTTGTTGACCACCTGGGTATTGCCAACATGTTGCTGGAGTTGTTACTCGTTGAATGCCATGGAGTTGCGTAGCATCAATATGGTACTCATTTTGGTACAACGTTTTGAAATGCTGCGGCTATAGACACACCCTATTCTTGCTCATGTTCTTATTGCACACCGACTAGCTGGAGCAACATTTAGACTAGATCACTCAACTTATTTTTCCTTGTGTAGATTTCTTTTTATTGGGAAGGCTGGCATTCACTCAATACAATCCATTTGGTACAAATGCAGCACAGTAGATATGTAACTTCTAGCCTAATGGTGCACTCATGTTTAACACTGGGATATCCCCAAGACTGTTTGTCCTGTGTTTAAGTATTTTAAATCCTCCAAAAGATAGTTTACTCTTAGTTGTTCCTGGTTTGCAACTTGTTCCGAAAAAATCTATCACGACAAATGTTTTTTTGTCCAGACTGTACAGAAGAAAGGTGATCAAAATTGGGTCACCCCGTATGCTTCTGCTCTGCAAGAGAGTGATTACACGCTGGTTGGGATACTGTAAAAGTGCCGAAGCGGATAGAGGGTCTAAATTACGTTGATTGGAACAGAGAAACTAAACCAATAGCACATTGTGCTCAGTGTTTTATTTGGTAAGGAAGGAGGTCGTATTTTTGAAGGTTAGTTATTATCTTGAGAACTCTCCAGTAGTAGTCAAAGGCGACCGGTGTTCCCAAACAAAGGAGTCTTGCACACATATTGAAACCACGGCACTTGTGTCAATAATTCTTGGTGAATTGATTCCCAGTCAAAATTTCCAGTGTCCTGCACACGCTTAATTTGGTAATAGATCTTGCTTGAGACGTATCGCTCACATGTCTAGCCACCTTTCGGTAGGTGTTGGTTTGACATTGTTCATAGGGCTGAACTACTAATGGACAAGTATTTCATTGGATTCTCAGCGATAGATTTGTGCATTCTGTTCGTCAGTCATGAGGTCAGAGGCTAATCATACTGAGTTTGGTCTAACGTGATTGCCGTCCGATTTCATCCTAGCCTCTGCTCGACTCACTTCCAGCCTACAAAATTGTGTGATATGGTTCGATGTCGTCAGTGGAGATACGTATCACAAATCCTTCCTAACTCACCAGCTAACCTCTCCTTGACGTCATTTGAATGGACATAACAACATTGTTCCATATTAACGAATGGAATAGTTATGGATAACGAAAACCGAACCTGTTCGATGCGCTAAGATTGTGCTGACTTCAAACTATACTCCTCTGCTTAAATGACACATTGTCGTGATACCATTTTGGCCCTAATTTTATGGCCTCTTTTGATGCCGTGTAACACTTCGAAAACAGTGACGTCACCCCTATCTGTTCTTACACTTTACCGAGGTTAGTCTTACTAAAACGAACAATCAGTGTCACAGCAATCGACTATCTTATCGGTTCAGTGTCCGCGAGTCTTCAGTTGAAACGTTCTCATGTTATATCAGTTTGAAAGCTAAACCAACCTTACCGTTTCTCCTGTAGTCCAATGTGCGGAAACCGAGGGCTGTAGCGAGATCGACGTGTAACTGAACATGTTTTGTTTGCTGTGCGTAAACATAGGTGGCTGGTGGTTGCGCCCTGAAAGTAGTAGACTTAGGTTTAACGCTGCGTAGTCACCGTAGTATGAGCCAATTCGTGTAAGGGCTCAGATAAATAAATGACGGATGAAGTAACGAATTAGGTTAGATAAGCGAAGGTGAACGCATAAAACACAGGTTCACACAATATCTTCCTTCTGCTGCTATGCCGTATTTCTCTTTCAACGAGGTAGGCTGATTCAGTCAACCCTTTGTCGGTCAGTATGCATACGATCTTTTGTGGACCGACAAGGAAAGTTACAGTGTTATAAACACACCAAGTTCTCGTTTACCACTGACTGCTATACCGCCCTGACGAGCGTTTACCCGTTCTAGCACAGGTATACCGGGCCCAGTGATGCAAATAACTATCCGAATAGCAATAAACAAGTGAAAACCTTGAAAATCCTTTAGATTCTTTTGGTTTTCAAGTTGTACGCATGTGCCTAAATCAAGGTGACTGGGACTTTCTGTGCGATTTTTAATAATCTGGAACACTACGTTGCGAAACTTGCCATGCTATTCTATTCATGAACACTGACAAAGAAACGGCAATAGTTAAATCTAACCAATCCGTTCACGTTAACAAAATGTAGTTGATTGTGTCAGATAACTCGAAGCTTCAGAAAACACAAAATTGTAAGGTTGAAGACAACACTAATAACAAAATATTTCCCTAAATTATTCCACCGCATAAAATGATCAGAGGCTATTGATACGTTCACTTTTGAACGCATCAGATTTTCGCTGACAGCCGTTTCATGTTCGTAACATCTTCCCAAATTTGGGGCACTCTTACTACCAATCTTAGACCTGTATGATTCGCCATGACACACATTGGTTCAGTGATTTGTGAAATATCACAACCGACCCCGCGTGCTTTAAGGAGTACCTTTTGCTTCGTTGACTCGGTGAGTTGAACAAACAGTACGATTTCCATGGATGCGATCTCCGTATCCAGTAACGTTCCATTAAGGAAAACTGTTTATTTATTTTTGTACTCTTTTCGAAAATAATCACATTATTGTCGGCATGTGAAGAGGTTTATGAACAGACAATTAGATTAGCAGTGGATTCACCTCCTAGCCTTCTGCTCGCAGGTGTATCTGTGATCGAACAGGAGACCACCCGACCTTAGCCGTATCGCCATTAATTGCAAATTCCACACCAGCTATGTAAACGAATGAAGCCAAACCTGTGTGACCGGCAGGTCCTATTAGTTGAGTTCTTTTTAATTGAGATTGTTTGTCGTTGTTTATTAAATTTCCGTTAGTTTTACTACCTTCCGTTTTACTCAAACTCATTAAACCGATTACTCATTTGTTGAAGATATGGGTATGTAAAATCTACGGTCTACTTCTCAACATACACAGGCCGTTTAATTGATTTGCCATTGGGTTGATTTGTTCACGGCGCACTCGCATCGTACTCATGCAACGATAAACGAAACAAAATACAAAAAACAACACTCATCGGTGTAGACCCCCAGATGCAGCGAATATGGTATTGACACGATGGAATGCACAACAATTTTGCCTAGGGTATTTTGCCAAAAACACATTGATTGCGATGTGAAGCTCAACGCTTACAAGAAAACAGCTTTCCGTCCTATTTTTAACGTAGACGAAAAGGATCTACGGGTGTTCTTAATGCGTTTCCAAGATCTGTGTATAAAGACTAACATAATTAATGTAGTTCGGTAAATTTCTTGGGTAAGAGGTCTACGGGAAGAAAACGAGGCGTTAATATATATATATATATATATATAACATGCATCCACTGCGGGGTGCGCGACTGTCTGTGAGGTTCATCGACGACCGGAATGCTGCCGTACTTTCGATTTAATGTTTCTATGTTAATTACTTTAAAACGATTACCTGAAATAAGACATTTGTTGTATGAAATAAATCTTCAACTTGTACCACGTTTTCAGGTAGGCTACTGGAAGCTGCACACAGAGGTTTCGTACAATGCGGTGTCGTAATCAAAGACCTTCCTAAACCGTGGGCTGGATACTGTTTGTGGAGGGGTGGGTGGAAGAGCCTACGATATCGACACTAGCTGCGTTGGACGAGCTGGACCTGTCAACCGTGACAGGCGTACAGTTAATGGACAAGGCTGTTTTCCTACGTCACCGAATGTGAGGCGAAAGGTCATAAAACGTTGAACCACGTTGAGATATCAAATACGATGGTTTCTAATGTGGACTTGGACATGAGGAGTTTACAAGTCGATTTTCGAAAATGTTGGCTGTAAATGTCAAATTGGGAGGACGTACTGATAATTCTCAGAGAATTTACCGTTGAATATCCTCAAGAATGAGGTTTCCTTAAGTGTACGGAGGAAGAAGCGTAGCGGTCCGGACAGTGAACCTGTCCGCTCGAGCTCGTCGTGAGTACTGACATCGTAGCTGTAGTATAGTGTCAAAAAATTTAAGGTTGTGCTCAGACGAGTCAGTGTTTGCTCGTTTTAGACGGTCAATTCAGATAGCTTGAGCTCTGCTGGGAAAGGGTTTAATTAACGCCGGGATATAACGAGAAAGGGACCATTGTACGGTGGGTGTGAGGATTTTCGGACCCGGCCGCAACCGATGAATGTGTGCATTGAAATTGTTGCAGAAGAACATAGGGATGTATGTCAAAAGGTATTGATGCAGTGAATCAAGGTTTTGCCACATAGGCTGTCAACTTCGTTACATATATAACATACTCGTGCAGGTTTTTAGGGTTTGGAATGAAAAATTGTCCCGCAAATCCTGATGTAGTGTCAAAATTCAGTTTTGCTGGAGGATAGTGAAGGGTAGACCAGAACATGGTGCGGTGATGCAGTAAAATGAACAGAACTAATTCGGACCAATCCATACTGTATTTCTGAGCCTTGACAGACGGTGAATGCGTTCAACGAGGTTGTTTGTCACTGGACGATACGATGAGAAGTGAATATGTCTGCAGCCTAAAAGTTGTATATAATGTTGAAATTACTTCGATTCAAGTTGTGATCCTCGATCAGTGGTAAGTATGGATGACACTCCGAATTTCGTGATCCATTGTGCAACAAAAGCATGTGCGATAGTAATAGCACTAGTGTCTCTTTTGGAATTGGTATGTTCGCCGAGTTTGGCATTTAGGTTGCGAACGTTTGCAACCAAAAACCAAAACCATCAACCCAAACTACGAGCAGCACCACTGCTGTTCACAATTTTCAGAAACTAGTATTTCAAGTAGGAATTGCTTCATGCTAACGTGTGAGGGGATCCGTACAAGTGAGAATATAAGAATTACCGTTATACATAGGCGACTGACCAACAATATCGACAACTACACGGTCACAACGTGCATCGGGTACGGCAAAATTTCCAAACGTAGAATGTGCTTGCCGAATTATTTTAGAAACTTGGCAACCGATACAATTTTTTTTAAAACTCTAATCTCTCTGTTCATATTCGTTCATACAACACGCTGAACAGTGAGCGTTAGTGTAGCACTAGTTCCTCGATGTGACGGATTGTATACAACATCGGACACCTGTAGCTCATGACCGATGGCAGTAGTTGTAGGGGTATGGTAGTGAGTGTGTCACAATCGGTAGTGCCGGGATGAGTATACAGTGGAACAAGTTGAATGTTGAGCGAACGTGGGGCTGTAGTAGAGAAGAATAACTACTGCTCTTCTCTTTTGTCACACGCTTTTGCACACAAAGTGGTTGTGAATTTGTTGGCGTTTGTGGGGCTTTCTCCCCGGAGTAAGTAGTTGCTTTTCAGTACATCGGAGGTAGAGTGTGATTGAGTCAAACTACTTTTTCTGTAATCTTACACGAGGCTATATTGCGTCTGACGTTAAATAGATTGTGAGTAACTTATCCAGACTTATTATGTGGAGTATGATTATGAATATCTTTATTTATGACACGGATTATCATGCTCAAACAGAACACCCACAAAATATTCTCACTTAGAAGAACGACTAACGCCATCAATCAAGAGTGGTCTGTGTAAGGGATGGTTTTCAGCCAGAAGGAAAACCGTCAGTATATTATCAGGCAGACGTTGTGACAATTTACTCGTACCAGTACTTCAGTCGTTCAGAATTCTTCCACTACAACCGCTTTCTTTGGTATAGCGTAGTCAAGTTGCTTACAATCATAATTTTGGCAGTATAAATTTGCATCTTACCCTATTGTACACATTCAAATGCATACCATTCGGACGAGTTTCAAACCTTTACTCTAGGCAACTGTATTTGGAATATCATTGACAATTTTTCCTAATCTGGATCACATTTCACCAAAGAAGCCTCAGTGACCGTCGGTATTTATAGAAATTTGTGTTTATTCACATAAAAATTAGGAAAGTCCAATTGAGTAACTCTTTCTGCTCCGTTTACGACGAATGATTGTTTTCATAGCACGTATTTTAAACCCAAACCGAAGAGAGGTGTTGTGGTTATCAGCACACACAGCCAGCAAATACACTGGTAGTGTCGTTCTCAGTAGGTTATCGTGGCACACTAGTCTCGATGTTCAATCTCACTCAACGGTGAGTTATCATGTGTTTCTTTTGGTTAATTAACTCTGACATCAGTGGTGCGAAACTAACTTCTCCCAATCGCCACTGTCACTGATATCGTGAATGTTTCGCGTTCCTTATTTCTACTCACGTTGTTGATAATGTCCGAAAAATCGTATCTGTTTCAGTCACCGGATATAGCATACGAAAATCTTAATAATCTTATATTTGAATATATTTTTTTAAGGTGACTTAACATTTAGTGGAAATCTAAGAAGCTGAAAAAAGAAGTTGCGCTTAATGTGTTTCTTCTTCAGCGTTTCGTGTGCATTCTGTCTATCTGACAATAACCTTGGCGACCTAAACTCCACCAAGTAGTCAGTAAAAACAATATCGTCAAGATAATTTGAAAACTTGTAAAATTTTCCTTCAGGCTATGCAGGTATTTCTGGTAAAATATTTTGGAATTTCGAATAACAGCACCTAGGTAAATGCTGTTGAGTAACTAGCCAGAAAAATTCAGTATTTATCACGAATAAACGTGACGGGATAGAGCAGGAAGGCACATATTGTGATATGCCATTAACGAAAGTGAGTATATCATCTGTAGAGCACCGCGGAGTGAATTTACTTTGTTAGGTAATAACATCCAGTATCCAGTTTTGTGACAGGTCTTTTTATAATGCTAGCACTGCGTTGTTCCAACGGGCCTATCAATAGTCCTGACGAGTTTGGATCACTTGAAATACAACCACTATTTACCGATGACATCACAGTACCTTTAGTGAATTGGCTTGGTGGTTCACCGTTCTTTCACTTTTTCTACGCAAAGGATCGTCACGCGCGATTGATGACAATCTGCAAATAGTTAGTATTGAGTGGTCGTTTCATGTTTGATCTAGCACAGCTGATAAAATTAAGTTTCTTATCTTTAAAGTGCGTTTATATCGTTATGTTGTTTGCGCTCTCCTGATTTGGTTTTTTTCTCAGTCTTGCGATCTCTTAAAAGATTCAATCATATTTTTACGAAATACATTGTGGTTAAAATTGATCAACTCTTCTTATTTTGTGTATTTGCTGAATGTATCACAGTCCATCATTTTATTTTTTCTTCAGTAGGCACACTTGGGGCACTTTGGTCTTGGTCACCTGCAAAATGGCGGCTTTGAGCACATCACATAATCGAGAAACTATAAACATATGGCCCGTACAGCTTTGTTACTTTATACATGTATGTTCCTTTGAACTGGCCACGTTTCGAACGGTACCCTGCTTTCACCGTTCCCGATCAGCTCCTGTTAATCAAGCTAAACTCTGAAATAATGGCCTTTGAGAAATACACATTATTGGGAATTCAATTTCGTCGAGTTATGTTATGATGATTGTTCTTCAGTGTAATCATCAGATTGAGTCACAAGCGATTCATAAATTTAAAATACTTCAAAAGTTTTGAAAGAGTTACTTTCCTTTAGAAGTTTGGACGAAGCAACTGAAACACAAGCCGTTATGACCGTGAGCAGTACAGACCAGAAATCCGAGGTTGGCTGTATTCAGCGGTACCAGTGGAAAGTGAAGCAAGTAGTCACTCAGTTATGAAGAGTGTTGGATACGCGCGTTTCTCTCTGACCTAGTAGTACCAAACATTGAATAACACAGACAGGTTCTTTTGTCAAACAAATAAGGAGAATGTGTAATCAGTAAGTGCGTTAGAAGAAGTTCACTAAGCTCAAGGGAGAGTCAGGTTAACGAAAAATCATTTCTTAACCCATGGAACTGTCTTGAGTTGGTTGACAGTGAGTGTTTCAGCGAACTACAAGAATCTTGCGCTGGAGCGACCAAACAAGATTCAGAATGTTCTAGCTGACTTGTTGACACAGCCATGGGGTTAGGGAATGTCTAGAGCCTACGGTCATTGGTTGATTGCGTGTTTCAAAAACATTGCCGTTCTCCATTAATACGGAGTTCTGCATTCATTTAGACAGATGTTCCTTCACTCTGGAGATTAAACATCTATCCGTTTTGCTTACGTCAATTTTTCCGCAGTTACGTATGGATTGGTAGACACCATGGGACGTAGCATTTGCTGTTTGGTCGCCTTTGATTGAAGTCACGGGTAGTTCATGGGTTCGAGCGAGTACACGGAGTTTAGCTCCGTTAAAGTTTTGTCTAATCAAACTAGGCAACTTTTGCACTACTTAATGTATACTGTTAATACTGCAGTAATAGATTTCGATGCTGGTGATTAAGTACGAAATACGTAATCTACCACTCGACGTGTTTTATTCGTTCTGTCCCAATTTCGGTTCATGTCAGTTCACAGAAACAGAACGCATGACAACAGTTGGCTTTAAAGATGTCTGTCTACCGCCTTAAAATCCTGTCTTCTGTTCTTACAGTTAATTTTCCGTAGACTATCCCAGTTTGCTAGCTTATGATAACGTCTTTAATTTTGAGGCAGCTAGATCAACCGTCTTCGTCCTTAAATCGATAGTGCAAAATAACTGAACCTGTTGACTACACATTTATCAGGCGACATTGGGGTGCATGCAGCATGAACATACTTGGTCAGTTGTTCGGTAATGGAAGTTTTCTGCGCGAATTATTCACCTATGAAAGGATGGTTTCTTAGTCAAAGGTGTCAAGTACAGTCTGGTTTTGCTCATGTTGACGGTCCGAGGCTGACTGTATTTCGCCTAGGGTTTAGTCCTGCAAGATATTCGATACGACGAAGAATAAAGTACACCTCACCTACACAGATACATTAACGTGGTGGTCAGGCTTGTCTCCTGTTTTGATCCCGCGAACTATGCTAACTAGGACTTCGGTCCTTCCAGGTTCAACATTGTCAGACAGGCCAAAGGGGAACAGTCAGACAAGAAGCAGTTACACTCATAGCATTGTATGTCGCACTACCGATAGCGTAAGAGTGCTTAGGTAGTGAGGCACGATCCTATTGGGATACAACAGAACTATATTTGTAGTTGCTGCAATACTGTCTTCCTTGTCAAGAAGAAAGGGGTT
>LUCH01003510.1:0-40680 GCA_013368495.1 Paragonimus heterotremus
GTAAGGTTGGAATGGGTTGACCATATCTACATGCACGTTGTCCGCGAATGAATCACGGGTTGCATTTAGGTGAGCATTAATACTATGGGGGCTGTTCGTATTAAAAGGGGCGTTAAGCATGGGATAAGCAACTCTGGTGGGAATAGTGGGGTTATGGTTGTCTTGCTCTAAAAGGTGTGTCACGTGAGAGACTGCTATTGTTGAGAAGAGGCCGAAGATTCGGGGTTGGTAATAGATACATCCTTTTCTCCCTGGGTGTGGGTATGGGTTCACATGCTTATTTTTTCCCTTGTACTGCGGAGGAGGTAAGCACGAGCGACTCGTGGGATAGTGACTTGAGGAGGGTTTATTGAAGCCAGTGCTCCACTGTTGGCCGGTTGTTGGGTTCCTTTGGGATGAGTTTAAAGTTGGGATGCCGGCGTGTGTCTGACTGGTAGATTCTAGCTTGAATATTAGCCGTATAAAACAAACTTACGTCAAAACGTGGGACGGTGTTTTGATTATCACGTGATAATCAGCCTAGAAGTAGCGGTTGGGTATCCAATTATCGCAGAATGCCATGACAATTATTTGCCAATATTATATACTTTATTTGAAAGACAAAAATATTAATAGCGCGTAAAGGTTTTGTCAAAAAATATAACATTCACTTTAGTCTTCCTATTACATGCGATTACTTCACATTTTCCTATTTAACACATGACATTGTACTGTTCTTCTTATTCCGACGAGCATCCATAGTGCAAGGAAAACTTTCGCGATGAATGGGGCCTCAAAACCTCATATTGGCTGAGCGATTAGTCAGGTTTTCAACTTTATGGCGTTTTGGAGCAGTCATCGAGGTCCCGCGCTGGAGTCTGCTCACTTCTTCGCCGGATTTTGGAACTTCCCGTCACTCTTCGTCCAAAATGAATTATTTCAACATTTTTCCGACTGAAGTTTTGTCAGATGACGGCGAAATGCTCCGAAGGTGAACTTGAACGTATTCCTCGGCGTGACCTTGATATATTTGAAACGTCGTCTTTACCCAACTCGGTAAAATATAAATTAATGTACCATCTAATTTTTAGGACTACACTTGTGGAATAGGCGAACTATCTTCTTTCCTTATATGTAAATCGAACATTGTAAACTGTGACTATTTTCCGCTCCGATTACGTCTACATTTGTCAACAGATTTCATGTTCGTCTTGTTATATATCCATTTGCTGCTTTGTACCGCATGTAATTATCTGTCATGATCGCACACATCCGAGCGTGTTTCTCACAAATGCGATAAGAACTACTATTATCATTATTATTGTTATTATAATTATTATTAGTTCGGCCGATTGTTATCTGAGTTGAAATTTGCTCGGTTCCACTATTTCCTCGCTCTACGTTCTGCCCTTGTTGCCTATCGCTTTTATGACGCTAATACTTGCCGCTTTTGTTCACAGTGACATGCACGAGGTACGGCAGCACTGGTGGACCGGAAGTATCGAGTATTTGTAACCCGTTGGGCCGCCACACGACTGTTCTGAACGATACACAGTGCCAGACGTGCCTACGCTGGTAGCACATAAGGTGCACCGGCCTCAAAGAGGACAAATACAATCTACTGTCCTCTTCAAAAATGCCACTTAAATGTATGAGCTGCCTTTCTTGTGAAAGCTGCATTTCGTCCTGGGCTGCATCCGTCTCGCTGTTCGCTACCCCTAGTGAGCAGAAACAAGACACGGTTAAGTGTAGCATCAAGACGTCTAGAAAAATCAACGAACTGGACGTGGCCACGGTTGAAAGAGCTCTGACGAAAATACGGACGGCTTCATCTGACATGAGGTCAGAATTGAACTCACTGAACAAGTATATTGCGCTCGCCCTTCCATGTGTGGCGGGTGTTCGTGAAGCAATGGCTTTGTCCACACCTCAAATTGAGGAAGCAGCGATAAATTTGAGGGGCAAGCCACTCCGAGAAATGAGGCTCGTTTTGTGGGGATGATTTCTGACCAAAACTTCTCCAGGGGAACAAGCCAGAGCGGTGTTGAACACACCATTCTCTCCAGAATTGACAAACGTAGTTTCTGCCAGCTGACTCGGCTCCAAAGCTACTAAGAAGTCACCTGGACTTACTATGACGTTGCTCGCGAATATTAGCATGGGGGGGTAGACAAAACAGTCAAACTAATGAAAAATCGCGCTGGATCGCTGAGGGCAGGAGCGTCCCCAGCGCCTAAAGGCGCTACATACCAACAATCTTGTTCTAAACCCATAACCACCCCATCTCCAAGAAGTCCTGTTGGGAGTTATTCTAGTCCTAAGCTTTACAACCTACTGAGTTTGCATGGGTCACCTTCTGCATCCAGGAGGGATCATACTTGGCTCATTCTAGCCCCATTCCCCTCTGCCGGATCACGATCATTCCGTCGTAAGTTTTCTTCTAACATAAATTTTCGAGGATGTAAAGCTGCAAACCACTCTCCAGTAGTTTATAAAGTGGAAACGTTTCAAAAGCCACCAACAATGAGCCAACAGAAATGGGCAAAGCTTCCCACACGAATAGGGACATATACTCAGTCTGTGATGGAACTGCCGATACACCCCAAGAGGGCGCAAAACATTTAATGTTTCACAGATTGTGACCACACCTATCAACCAACACGGCTGGAACGCACTCCTTTTCGGAAAATAGTCCACTCAACCTATTCCGAACTTGATGGACCAATGACACAAATGTAGTTGAAGTACTATGCTCAGTAGGTTAATGACACGAAGATCCACGAAGGAGTGTTTCCACGTTCAATAGGGGGATCAATGTTGTAGGTTTGCACACTTATTGTGTAACGAATTTTCGTACCAGCTCCGCATTCACCGAAAACGGGCACAAGTTACGTTCCAATGAGCTCTGCGTTCAGTACGCCACACATCAGCACATACGTGATATATGGTTTTAGTCATTCAAACCAAAATAATGCAGAACTTGTTGCAACCTCGTCAAGGTCAGGTGACAGACAGTAGAGCCTTGTCATCTCACTCAACTAAAGTGGCGTCATAACTTCCACAGCTGAACATCCAACCGATGAGGTGGGCAATTCTACTCTTATGATTGATGGAAGTAGGCAAAGTCCACTCATAAGTCAGCATATCAAACACGCTCAATTTGAATGAACGATAAAGACAAATGTAAAAAAAACAATGCACCGAATGACACTACCATAATTCTCGATTTCCGGAAAATGGATTTTTTTCTGTTGCATTTTGTGATGAAATACGAACTGATTTCGAGAGGCCCTTTCGCTTCGTGTGTTAGCTACACTGACCGTAAACTGAACTCAAACGAGATTCACGTAAATTATCGATAGAGTGCGTTATATAAAACGGCTGGGTTGAATTTTGAACAACAAACCCTCAATATTATTTAGCCATGTTGTCACTTCGGTATTATGCGATAAAACGGCCCTCGCTTATCGACCTTGTCTTAGTATATGTTACTTCAGCACACGTCTTTTTGTATAATCACAACTAAGGTAATGCTGCGTTGTGTCCACCTGTGAAGACAATGGAAGGTGGTCAAAATCAACGCAAAAGTAAGTTCCAGCCACTCTGTCCCTTACAGGTCATTGATGAAAAAATCACAATGAAACGACAAAGTTGGATGACTTGGAGGAATGAAGACCAAACGTACATTCACCGTTGTAAGCAACAGGGGATTGTACAGATGAGACAAAATTGTATGGGAAGGTGAGATTAAAAACACTAGATCGCAGGGTTCCTATGCAGCCTATTCGTGGAAAGTGCGGGGTGACCACAGCATAGGAGGAGTACCACATGAGAACGATGTTATACGATATTCTTAAACCGTTGCGATCCGGCACAAAAGTTGGTGTGATTCTTGTTCGAATCGAAGAGAACAGGAATCCGATTTTAGGCAACCATATATATCATCCCAGTGATCCACTGTCGGAATGACAGGTAAAAGTTCCGTACTTGTGATCACCTCAGACTATGTTCCCTGTCATCAATGCCAAATGTCCAGATGGAATCCTGATCGCCTTCGGCACTCAAACCGCTTTGATCTGTTGTTTGGCTTCGTCTAGACCTTATTTTTCGACGCGTAAAGCCGAGGTGTTGACGGCTAACCGGCACCACAGTGTGTTCAACTTCAACAACTGACACATTTGGGCACATCTGTATGACCCATTAAAATAATAGGGGATCGGGAAAAATTTGAAACACAAGCGGGGCTAGTAAATAGAAATTCAGCTCCTGTTGTCACTGCTGTTTGCGGTGAGGAAGCGACTGACATGGACAATCGGCTCGACTAATGCTGTTCTGAAAGACAATTACGTCAAGGTTCGCGGTAAGAAAATTGCACAAGACGTTCTACGGGCATGGCAGAGAACAATAGGCGGTATGGCACATATTCAGCAAAGTGTGTTGGAATGGGACATCCAAATATTCGAGAAATGGCAGTGTTGTGTGGTTTGTCCTTAAAGAACGATAGCTCACTGGGCAACCATCCCGAACTGAGAAAACCATACATTTCAGTGTGCAACTCAAGTGGATTACCCATCAAATACAAATGAGGCTGTCGTGGAAAAGTTTCAGGTTACTTCGAATCACATATGAATGTGATTTCGTCGACGAGTACCATTATCACCCTCGTGCACAAAGGTCTCTGAGCTTGTCTTCGTGAACCTATACGCGTAACGTCTACTCCGGGTACTTAACAGTCACATGCGTTTCACAGGTCTACAGAACACACCGATAAAAGTATGTAGTTTATTATCAGATATATTTAACGAGTCTTGTACTACTCCGGAACATAAGTTGTTCCACTCTGTTGAACATACGATCAGTCTACTGAATGCAGTCGGATTGGCAGACAGAACGGTAGTTGAAAGTCGACAGATAATGTGCATTTCACTCGTAAAGGAGCCAACTTACCAAACAACAGAGTAGAATGAATAACAGATAATCGTCTACATAGTTCCCACGTTCCAGAATGCGACGCCTGCAGTTTTTATTCGCAAAGTACCTCTTGAGCAGCATTGTGAACGACTGAGATTACACGTCATCAAGAACAACAGTGCTTTCAACGTAGGTATCCTATTTGAAAGCAGGATGCATAAAGCATACTCTATGCAAACCAATTCGAAACAGCCAACTGGATAACACGACTTGGCCATACAAGCAACATGGACTTTCCTCTAAAAAGAAGATGTACTTAAAGCTCTCAGAAACCTTGAATGTTACGTACCGGATGACTGAACAAAAAAGTACGGTAAACAGGAATTCGTCATGCAACACGCATGAGACAAGTTGCCATGATCCTCCATTCCGCGCTCAAAAAGAGTGGTAATTATGCAAGACAAAAAAAGAGACCCAAATCACAGAGTTACCAGCAGTACGTTACAGTGATCATAAAACACTGTTTTTAAAACAAACCAACATATCAATGTTTTCATGCAGCATTGCAATAAAATCACTAATTTCGGCACCTAGCTGGCCAATCATCATGGTACTTAATAGCGTCGAGCAGCTAGACTAAAGAGGATCACAGCAGCAACGACCGTTATAGTATTTGAATTTGATAGGGGTATAGAAAAGATCGTTTCAGAACACGACAAGAAGCAGAAAGAAGGCAGGTAGCATGGAATACATTTGATCTAATACAAGTGATGTGAAAAATTAATCATAGTGAGAAATAGTTATGTATATGGAAGTCTGACTGGAGCCGAATCTGTCCTAAAAGTATATGCGAGTGTAGGGTAAACAATGACTAGGGGTTTATATTTGGTTGCAGCTGAGCTAACTGTTTGAAAGCAGAAAGAGACGCCTGTTGACGAGCCAAGCTCCGAGTACGACCAACGGCACGGACAACCACAACAGGATGGATACCAGAGGTCGGGCCGGCATTTTTGTCGTTAAAGGTCGCATCGCCAATAGTGAGAACGGTATGATGCATCAGAGCGTCCGCTGGATTTTCACTGTTCGTCTTCTTAAACGAAAAAGAGGTGAAAAATTGGTTTCATTCAGTAAACTGTTACCATCTATACCACTGGACCTTGACTCATTCACATAAAAGGGTACTTTGTAATAACAAATATAACATTTTCGATGCGGATTAGTTTGTGAAAACACCCTAACACCAGATCATACAGTGAATGACCACAACCATTAACATGATACTCACGATTAGTCATACAAGGGGGGTTGCGATGTCTATCTGAACGGTGAAATCACCATGATCCCTTCTAACAATAAACACGCAGTTCACGTGTAACTTTAGGCCGATAATCCGTTTTCGTAATTACGCATAGAAGTTTTCCATAAACATGTCCACAGGCAATTCGACGATTACACGATCGCATGTTTTTTCACTCGAATTTCGATAATTTTCAGCGGGTCCATGGAAACTTTCCATGAAGTAAGAAACTGCGACAAGTTAGTGCGCGGACCACGTTTTAACGCACAACAGTCTCATACAATACACTGTCAAAAGAATGAATGAAAAATGGCTGCTCCACAATCAGAAAGACATCTACTGTGAAGACATCTCGCCGCGTTTCGACTGCAGTCAGTTACCAGTTTTGTAAATGTCTAGAGCAGCGGAAATAACGGAGTTTCAGCGAGGAAAGTATTTGGTGGTACAATAAGGCCATCGTAGCAGTCACGACTTCTTCTGATACCTTACACTGGTGATCGGGCTTCCGCGTTGCAATGATCTGGATGGCTATATCGGCTCTTTCCAGACAGGACACTGGGAAACAACCATACAAAAAGCAGTCCATGACTATCATCACCGCCAGAAAGACATCAGTGATACACAACATCTGACTGCAACATAAACAGTTGCAAGCAAAATTAAAGCGCCATTAACAGAAAAGTTTCCTAGTGGCTTTCAACACCTCACTCAAATAGGCGCATGCATTTCAGTTAATTCAACTAAGTGACAACATCCACATCACTGAACACGATCAGCCATCGTGCCCCCCCATTTTTCTAACTCGCATCCACAGTCTAAGAAAAAAGGCATTACCACAGACATGGAGAAACAAGTTGCACTTTGTAGCTGAAGCCTAAAGTGGGTAAAATAAGAATTATTATCTAACAAAATGAGTGCTTCGTAGAAATTGTGAAACAGCAGTAACTCGACGCTGGCATAATTCAGGTCAATCAGCTTATCAACAGAAGGGAGAAAAAAGTCTATCATGTGTGTTAAATCGTCAGAAGATTCGGATTATGCGTTGCAGTAGCCCAATCTTATGCACGGTCTGGGCTGGATATATATGTATCATTAAATGGTTCTACAAGTGCAATAATAAGCAGTTTAAATGAACAGTAACTTACAACCAGGTTTACAAACGAATACAACAGTGCAGCGGAAACTGCAGATAAATCCTACAGTTAATTCGGGCGGTAAAATAGGTCACACGTTACTATCACTCAGATAAACAAACATGGCACACTGTGATAGGAAACGGAATATAAGTAATAAAGCGAGATAAAGTCAAATTGTTTACGGCTGAAATAGAGTTCACAGAAATCAGATAAATGTTAGCGAATCAAACGGTTGCGAGTAAGCAAGGACAACGGAAACAGAGGAACATGTTAAATTCGAAGATAAAAGCATACTATCGTGAACACATAAGTAGGGCAAATTTTAAGTGTGAAATTGGACTGTGAATGTGCGAGATGGTTGTCAATTATTTTGTCAAGGAAAGAATTGAACACGAATCACCATCAACAGTAATACACTAATGTTTAACTGTTAAACAACCACGAGGAAGAAAAAAAAGCAAATCCTGTACAGGAAGACAACAAAAAATAAGAGGAAGGTATTTGACTACTAAGAAATAGCTACGTCTATGTTCAAAAATTCTCCATCAAGGCGCCTACACCTTGCAAACAAACAATCGAGCTGTAAGTGAAAGCAAGCCGTCATCAGCAAGATGGCTTCCTTACGACTTTCACTGCCCCATGTCATTAAATGCACTCACTTCACAGACAATTCGGTCAAACAACAACAACATTCACGTCACTGAGCTCGGTTAGCCGCCATTTCACCTAACGTCTCAAGCCATCGACTAGGCGAGTCTCGAGGGCTCCAGCCCGCGAGGCGAACCCGATCTACGGTGGCCAACCCATTCGTGAACGATTTCATTTCTCGACGCCAGGTCATCATCTGTCCACTTCGCACCTTACGTCAATCGGATACAGGGTCGATAAGGAGTGCCCGGTGTGACAGGCGACTAGTTGACATGACGAAACCATCTAAATCCGTGTAATTACAAAGAGAGGCCCCTCTGTCGTCAGATATGTCTCAAATTAGCGAACACCGCCCTAGCCTTACAGATACGCGCTTCTATTCCATTCCATACACTACCATCGCCGCTAATACAACTTCTCAGGTACATATATTGGTCAATAACTTCTGACTTTACTTGCTAACAATAAATTTACGTAATAACAGAAACCTAGAGAAAACATTTTGCATTTTGAGACTGCAAAGCGCACTCCGAAGTATTTGGTAGAATGTGAACTAGCTTTTGGCGGTGTTTGGAAAGTGTCAAAGAGCAACATTGTCAGTACAATCAAGGGCAGTTGGGTAAGAGGTCCACACCGGCATCTTGTGACTGTCGGTGACAATCCTCCATTACATCATTCATCAAAAAATTAAACAAAAGTGGTCAAGATGAACAACCTTGACGTACGCCACATATGGTGTTGAAACTGTCAGACAGTTCACCTGAACACGAACACAGAAGGTGAACAATTTGAGGAACATCGGTTTTGATATAAAACAGGTTCGACAGCATCCTGTAGACCAGAAGCTAAGCTGATGTGACAGAATAAAGTATTGGAGATATGCCTATATAACTAGTCGATGTACTGCCAAGGCAGCGTAACTTCAGACATGTCAACCAAGGTGAAAACAGCTTTCCAGTCGAAAAACAGCGATCGTTGGCAAGCGTTACGTATGAAACGGTTGCGTAAGTTGACGAAGGGCAAAAGTCTTATCCACATAACCTCATTCAGGATGGAAACTCATTGGTTTTCTCGTAGTTTCTTCTTTATAGTTTCACCAGATGACTTATCAAGTTCTGTTAATATTAGTAGCATAAAATAGTCGGGGACTGCAGCTTAGAAACATTGAAAGACCGTGACACAATCGCAAACCTTAGTTAGAACGGAGTGTTGCATGCTGGCAGACTAAAGTATGGTTACAGAAGCACGCGGAGATAATGAAGTAAAAACGGGGCCAGCTGAACTACCCCTCGAAGTGTTTTGCCCAAAGAGTCAATTTTCGTGACCAACAGTCAACAAACAAACCAACCATCCTCATGGGATGGCTCTACAAGTGAGTCACACCTTTGAGCCAGTGTTTCGGAGTAAGACGGCCCACAAAAACCTAGTAGCCTAGAGTATCGCAGCTCAGGTTGTTGAACCAGGTGATTTGAGTAGGGTATATCAGCCTATTTCTACAGTATAAACTGTCCAGAACTGTTTGAAGTTACCGTCGTTCAGAAGGATCACTCAGCTCTTTTTCACTTCCCCCTTTCTCTAGTTCTCCTTTTAAAGACAAGACAGCTGGTGAACAGTAGTGTTCCTAATTGTCCACACCCCAACAAATTGGCGGTCAACGTGCTCTGGTGAACACAGACTCCAGTCTGGAGCTGGTTGTGTGTCGTGTCTCCAAATGCACATTTACGGTCCCAGTGTTATCATTCCCTAGAATTAGCCCTTGGGAAACGACACAGATCAGAAGTTCGTCAGAAGCGGTGGTGATGATGAATTCAAACGTCGAGGCTAGAGGTGAGTGCAGATCGCATTGAGTTCCAAGGCAGAGGAACACATTTCAGTTAAATTATGTTAGTACAGGCCATATCTGCAAATGCCCTAAAAGACATTAGTTCAGAAGTTGTCAACAATAAGTGCTACGATGCATTCTTGAGGAAGATTAAACTGTAGGATAATACTGAGCTAGCAAGTGATATGAACGTCCAAACTGACTGGCCCAATCTGAGAGAGAAGAGATGAATGATACGCATAACTTTCAGACGCGACGCATTAACAATGGCGCATCTCCTGAACTCAGCACATCTTGTTCTTAATTTCAGCGATGAGCACCACAGAGAGATTACCCTATGCGACTCGATCATGAACGCTAACTGCTCACATAATCGTCAGCTGTCATTCCATTAAAAACAATCGTTCATTTTGGAACAAATGTTTGCTTTCACTCAGCTCCTGCAGATGGTCATACTCGCTTGTTCCGAACGATGCAAATTTTAGTTGGAAATTTAATGACGACGTCGCAAGAAATGCGTGTACAGCGACATACACATTGAAACTGTCCGGGTCATAGTAATGGAAGGATGCAAACAAGCGCTGGGTAGAAATCTAAAAAGCTATACGAAACGGCTCTGAAAAGACATGATAAAAAACGAATATATAAAAGATAGCAGCTAATTTTTGCCGATTACGCAGACTTAGAAGTAAACGTCGATCTGCATTGAATGGGGGTAGAAAAGGCCATTAAACAATAGAAATCGAGAAAGAAAGACGATCAAGTTGTAAAAGCTGGTGCTTCAATCTCCTTGGACGGCCTTCTTCAAAATTGTTGTAATTGAAAGTGTTTTTATCGTACTGAAGATAATTGTAAATCTCAAGCCGGCAGATCCCGGAACACAGAGAGAAACTGATACAAGAAAATCCGGGTTTACGAATTTATTGTTGGTATACTGACCATCTCTTCACCTTACGACAAAGAAAGGAGCACTGGAACTCCCTTTCTCAGCCAACAGTCAGAGTAATTTGAAAATGATTGTTGCATATGATTCGGTCGACCCACAAGCTGTGTCGGGATTCTAAAGTCGTAGAGACGATCCAACTAGTGTGTCAATTAGCTAAAATCGCTGTATGTCCGGGTTGAGTGCAGACCACATCCAACTCGAGTGTTTGCCATCTTAAATGGCTTTCAACAGGTGTCCAGCAAGACTCTTCCTTTTCCACTACCTTATAAATGATATTTTGGAGAAAACGATTGAAGGAACCTCTGCCACGTAGTAAACTGATCGGTGCTGACTATGCGAATGATACCGTTTTATGCAGTTCTGCAAAAACACATGTAGCCCATGTTCAGTCGGCTGAAAGATACGTCGGGTATTGGATAGACATTTGAAAATTGTAAAGTAAGACTTCAAATTAATCTATCCTTGGTGACACTGACAAGCCGCTCAAGGTCACATATCGCTTCGTGTCACTGGATACTGTGGTGACATCAAATTGTAACAAAGCTGATGAGGCATCTAACAGAGAGAGGGAACTACCTGACCAAATAGTGCCAATAGACGCTTGGTATTAGACCGCCGTCGTCCCAGATAAGAAGCCTCTAACAAAGGGTTTCACCGCATAAGCAGGGTTATCAGCTTGCATTGTGACTTGCAGTCGAAACCAGCAAGCTCGCACGGGTTGAATCTGAATCGTTCGACGGAGAGTGCTGTTGTGTTGTCGGCGCCGTTTAGGTTTTCGTTTGTGTAAGTCGTGTGCATGGCTTACTAGGTCCTTGGATCATGCTGGTTCTTGTTGTTTCCCTCTACAGGGCTGTTGTTGGAATCCATACTTCGGAAGAACGCTGTCCCCCGGTGTTTCCACGTTGCTCCAAAGTTGGTCCGTAAATGTAACGAATAATCAAAAGACGGCTGGCTTGTATGTCACAGCAATAGGGAAATCCGTAAGGTCGCGAAGGATAACTGAGGTAATTAAAACAAGCGGTCTACGTTGGCTGGAATACGTACTCTGCATGCAAACGAAGCGCATGTCATAGCTAGCATTGTGCAGTGCGGCTGCTGACCGCTGCGAGAAACCTATAGATAACCAGGCGATCATGTGGTCATGAACCATGAGTGGCCTGACGATACAGCTGAGCAAGATTGGTAGGAGCAGTTTGTCAAGTTAAGGGCTGCCCGGCCATTCACATCATTGATGAAAAAAGCTCTCGAACATGACAGTGCTGCAGTCAACGGTGAGTCCACATCCATGAAATTGTTAACGAGCCTACGAATATTTACTGTATGGTTAGCTATTACGCACGCATCTGTCGATTTATTAGTTATCTCGTAGACTACTGATAATATCAACAGTAGTCCGAGGGAATAGCCTCTTAATAAGACTCCGCACCGAACGTGTGCGACATTAGAAGAGCAGAAAAATCAGACAATGTTTGAAGAGATTAGAAACAGTTACAGATAAATACACCGCACCTCGTGGAAACCGATGTAAGAAGAAGTGAATCAGAAATAGGAGGCGCTGAGCAACACAGGCGAAAAGAACAGTGGTGCACGTGGTAGAAAACGGAGTTTGGCTCCGGAATCAATGAAGATTACATTTCCTGATTCGTTGCTGTTCGCCTGGCCCAAGTCCCAATGAAAACCACCGTTGAAGGAACGGTACAAGAAAAACAACAAATACGTCGGACCAAGGATAAAAATACCTGGATAAATAAGTGTCATAAAGTGATCTCCGATGAAAATAATCTTAGGCTGAATGGATGCGTCAGGAGTTCTGTTAACAGACGATTGTGTGAAGTCACGGTGATAATCTGGGATGGCGTTGTTACGTCCGAAATGTAGTGTTTTGCAAAGAAAGAGGAACGTTTGGTGCTGAAATCCGACAACAGACATTCAACTATTGTCATTTGTGAGCCGATGCAACGATGACCACGACCTCACTGTGGCCTGCATACAGCCCAGATGACGAAACACTAGTAAAAGAGCGACTAAACCGCTGTGATAACCTGCTCACCTCCAAGTTACGATCTTGACCTAGCTGGAAACCTATGAGGACCAGTACCCATAGCATCAACCGAACTTAACAGTGAAGGAATCAGCCTGGAGATGTCAGTCAGAGAGCACAGAATGTTTCGAGTAAGATAATTTGAAAGTTACGTTAATAACGAGTGAAATTGTTAGAAACCCTCAAACATAGTGAAGTACATATGCACAAGTGCAGTAACAAACTGTAGGATTGTCAAGTTTTGAAAATTTATATCAACTAACATCATAGTGAATCACAGTGTGATAAAACTTTATTCGCATTAAAGATGACCACTTTTAACTTCTCACGTAAAAGCTGACGAAAATGTTCGAAATTACAAACATTTTTGTGGAAAACAGGAGGCCATATTGTTGTGAGATAGGTGGTTTTGTATGGTGTCAAAATCTTCGGAAGGTTGCAGTGTACATAATAACATTCAACTCACCTGTCCAGCAATACACAGTTTTGGGGCGCGGTCAGTGAATTGACACGGAATGCGTAATTGCTGGCATAGAGACAGTAACTGTTTAGTCGCATTAGGAGCAATGGATGGAC
This sequence comes from Paragonimus heterotremus, assembly GCA_013368495.1. Taxonomy (NCBI): domain Eukaryota; kingdom Metazoa; phylum Platyhelminthes; class Trematoda; order Plagiorchiida; family Troglotrematidae; genus Paragonimus; species Paragonimus heterotremus. The sequence continues at coordinate 13,357 of LUCH01003510.1, forward strand.
CGGTGGCGGCTGCTTGATTACGGGAATTAACAAGGTGCTCCTTCAAACAGAAAACCGACAGTCGGGAGAGCAGTCCGAGACGTCCAGGCCAACAACCAGTGGCTGAAGCTCCAAGTTTAACATTCGTCGGTAGAGGATGCGACCGGCTAGCATCGTCGCTGTTATCATCAACCCACATATCCACGGCGTCGAACCAGCTTGTGCGTTGGGCGTTTGACTGAGCATGAGTTCGGGTCGATTGGTTCAAATCGAAGCAGCTTCGAGAACGCCGGATCGGCAATGGACGACCAACACGTTGCGCTTCTTGCAATTCTATAAACGGAAGTCGAAATAAATGGCTATGCGTTACGATAAATTATCATGAAGTCGGCTTAGTGTGAGTGATGCGGAGAAAGCTGTCGGATAGTCGTTAGACCTGCGATCAGCAATTGTCTCCAACCAACCACAAAATGGTAAGAGCTCTGCATTCATCATTTAGGACGGATAGGGTAAGACACACGAGACAGCATATCTCCATACAAACGGAAAAGGTAAACGGGCGAACACTGTTTGATCACCATTCACGATAACCGGACTTCAATGACGGGATCTAAAGAAGTGTACAATAATGTCATCCCGCCCAATTGCTTCTGCAGAAGGTTACAGGATCAGTTATTAAGGTGTAACTGTGGGCTTGAAAGCACCGCCCAGCTTCCCAGATTTAGACAAGAACAACAGAAGTTAGAAATTCTACAAGCGGTGGTTGGCACTGTGGCCACTCGTCACACATCAAAACTCTGTGCTCAGAAGATGGAGTTACTAGCACCTACTTTGGTTTTCTTGGCCAACATCAAGTTGAACAATCAACAACGCAGTATGCTCATTGACTTTCTACCTAGTTCAAGCAGAAAAAAACATGTATATCCTGAAAGTATTGTGTTTTTTATGCACCGCTCGAAACGAAACGTCTCATTTTGCATCCCGTATGCTCGCACCCGCATAGTCGGATTACCCGAAAACGTAGGAAGTGTAGTATAACCAAGTCCGTTTAACGTAGCTCTTTTTAAAAAGCACCCACTCTACAGGGTTCATATGGTTGATTGATGTTGAAATATATCATCTTGAAAAATAACACATCCTAAAGTATTCCAACGCAGATTCACGATTCCTCCCAAAGTTTTCGTACACACAGGAGTGTACAACGCAGCGCTTAAAATTGTGGCCCAGATGTCGGCTGACGTGTTTGTCTTGAATTGATCAGTTAAATAGCCTTTTGAGGTCGTCTTGCTTCAAGGGTCAGAGGAGCACACAACACTGAGACCTGTTCGAGGTTGACTGAATGGATGCAGCCTCGCTTTTGATCCATCAAAGTTGGCCAGTCTGGAGACTTTGAACATCCGGGTTATTCGTGACTTATTCAGGCTCACTTGCACATCGATCTAGGGAGCAGAGAGGAAACGAAGCCACATATTTTCATGTTGAAAATCAATCACATTTGGTCGCAGTCTTCGCACTTAGATACACCGTCACACCAGCCTCTTTCGAAAAGGAGCAATAGTAAGTTTAATGAGATCGCAGATTTCGACGTGCCCGCGAGTCGAAATCCTGATGTTACTTATCGAAGGTGATCGCGCAACCTGAGCATTATCCATAAGCGAATGTTCCTGATCGTTTGCATACGACAATTCAGTCATACTCAACGTGAGGTCAATTACACAGTAGCATCAAGAGAGCATGGTCGGCGTTCTAGTCCAGGCCATGGCAATGATATGTCCCACTGACAAGCTCTTACAAGAGTGAAGCTCGAGTCTAGTGCATCTTCCCGAAAGAGGATGGTTGGAGAGCCTGTCTAGTTGCGAACGCTGTGAGGGATGTTCAATATGTAAGTAGGCAAATCCCCGACTACTGACCAGCAAACAATAAACTTTGAGAACAATCTGAACCGAATGTTACGCGAATTCCAGTAGCCGAATCCAGGGATGTATCACATCAATCGGTCCAAAATAACATATCGAACATGGCTGATATCAGGGAATACTTTGTTAAGTGATTTTCTCGGAGTAGATATCACGTGTGATTGAAAAACACTTAATGAAGCCAATGAAGCTGTTTCCAGTGTTTTGTGTGAATGCCTGAAAGACAAGGCGAATTGTCAACCGTTGAGCGTAGTTTGTGAAAGAACAACGAACCTCGGCAACATGTTCAACGTGCGAGAGTTCAAACCACCTAAAGGGCGAATTCGTTGCCGAAAGTCCCTGCTGTAAGCTGAATTTATTTAAAGTAAACTTGATAATCAATACTAATCTTCTGCAGATATGACGGAATAGGGGATATCTTGAAAGACGTCCTGTTGACAGTTTCATGTCTTACTTGCCCAATCCCTTACCGGATCACCAGATGATACTGACGGAAATTACCAGAGAAGCTGTTGGCAACGAACCACGTGTAGACATCAGAAGAGGAAGTTCCTAAGGATCGGTTGACATTAGTGCGGTACTGTAGCAAAGCCGGACGGAAGTTTCTGTCCTCGGTTGTCAGACAGTATACGAGTCCGCGAATGTTTCGTGATGTGGATGTTAAGCACCTTCTGTAGTTACATAATCATCATCAGATTGTTCAGATGCCTCGTCAGTAACTACCAATGGGTGAACCGAAATAAGCAATACACTGAACAGTGATATCCATTCTTACTAATAAGTAGTTTGGCAGATTTATGATTTTAGATGAGACCTAACCGTGAAAAGTCAGAGCTTCGGCTGGATTTGAACCAGTGACAGAAACAGCACGCTTCAACGCGACAAGCGCACTAAAAGGTGAGCTACAAAGCCACACTAGGAGCTCGAGAATTTCACAGTTGAATTCTGTTACCCACCCGTCCCACTGTCTCATAGGGAATCCACCAAATGATCCAAGGGATCGACTGTCCAAGCGGGATTTCTCAATCAGTTCACGCTGGAATCCGACTCTTGTAGTTTTTGTTCAACACCATCACATCGATACTGAGTTTTGTAATATCGAGTCGATATTCTGGCCCACAACTCCAAATTCCATTCTGTAAAGCTTGCATGAAGCGTTTTCTTCTGTGTTCAGTCAACGGGCCAGTTAGACATCACGGCCCACAGCTATCAGTTTGACAACTCCGAATGTCAATTTGCATACATAACTGGCATCCGAATCAAACCAGTTTGAAGTAATCAAATTGCATTTGATATTTATCAGCCCGGCAAACAGGATGACATACATTGTCAGCTAATTGGTTGGACGATGAAAAAATGAAAGTGCACTGTTCATCAAATCACCTTTTGCTCTTAAATATGAAAAAGTAGCCGGGGATGAGTAAAAACCGGCTAATAGGGATTGTGGACTGCACACTTCATAGCGGTCTAAGAAAGTTTGTTCCAAACTGAGAGTTTGATTGACTGTGGGTCAGAAGAGGTTAAGGGTGAGCACGTGCCTCTTTTGAGAACAACGTTAGAGTAACGCAATCGGATATTAGTGGCATCAGCAACGGTAAACATTCGAGTTCTAACCATTTTGGATCACTTTCCTGGCACTCGACCTGGAAAGCACCTTTCTTACCGAAGGCATGGTAAGAGACGGTCGAATGAGGAAAAATCGCGATTGGAACCGGTTTAGTCAACACTGACAATCGGACGAGTCGGCCACACACCTGTTATCGTTAATTTGTCCAGTTCGAATAATTGCCCACCTATTTGGGCAACCATAAGGCCAAATCCAAGCAAGTTGGACTACCGGTCGAGCACAACGAACACAACTTGTCTGGTAGCCAGCTGACCGATGTTTTCGTAGACAAGAGATAAGTGAAGAGACCAGATAGTCGAATACTTTGATAAGGGATGGTAAGCAAATCCTTTACTCAACATAAGGGTAAAATACATCTAAATTAAGTGCATTATTACTTGTCACTTTAATCGGCCAGAGTTTCACATGGTGGATGGCTCACGTTGTGATGATTGAAGAAGTCGGAGACGTAGTCATTTTAAAACTCAGCGGAATATCGCAAAGCAGTCGAGGGTCAAAGTTTAAAGTCGGTCAGTCAAGAACAACAGAGGTCGAATGAGCCATCACTCAGGAGACCCGGTCCGACATGACAGACGAAAAGCAGTGACAAACAACACCTGCTAAATAGGCAGACTAAGTAGTAAGTTCACAAACCTCACCGCATTGCACTTTGGAAGTTCGCTTTACAAATAGGAGTTCTTAATCGATGACACGCCACAGTCTTGCTTCATGAAACGAAAGTTTAGAGCGACATGGACCGAATTGAAGACGGCTAAATGTCCAATGGCAAACTGTAGGATGAGTTGGTCACTGGTCCAGATCTTACGGGAAAACAGTCTTACGACACAGAAACATGCACATATTTCCGACATGAAGACCGATCATATTACCACTGCATTCTGAGAGACAGTAGCAGCCAATCGCAACAGGCGAAGTATGGTTATAAAAGCAGGCGCTCAAAAGTGATAGGCATCGGAGACCACAACCGACTCGAACAGTGGTTAACTATGGATTCATCAGTCTTCAGAATCGGATTGAAAACAGCCACAGCAGAAGTTGTGAGATAATCTTGATGATACGGTAGCTCAAAGCTTGTTGGGACAAACAGATGGCATCATTAAGTGACCATTATTTATCTTCAACCAAGCACGCAACCTCAATTATCCGATGCTGTGGATTAAATAGTTAGATGCTGTGCACGCTTCAAACAGTAGTTTCATAGGTTTCAGAAACGAATGGATGAGCACAATAACAGACACCTGGTATAAAGTGACTTTCTCGTCGATCAATCAATTGCACGCAATAGAACGATCGGTTGAAAAGTTTTCTATCAGAGAATCAGAAGAAAACGTTTATGAAGACAGTTATCAGCACTTCGAAGGTCGTAATCCACAGAAACGGTTAACACAGAGCCAGCAGTAAACATGTGTACCCGAAAAGGATAAAAGCGAATTCAAATGATAAACATCGAAATGCGATTGAAAATAATGAACACTCAAGGTATATCTGCTAAACGTGAATCAGGAAGACTAATTCTGCGACCAAACAGTTCGCAACAGGCGACCCCCACCCAATAGTTCTTGAACAGATTTCTGACAGCAAAAGTCAGAGGTAATAATCAACAGTCTTTTCAGTGGTAAGTAACTTAATGATCGGATCGACGGAAAGCAGAAGTACCATCCATCCTTGAAGTCAAAATTAAGGCTCCGTGGAGAGACAAGTGAGCATCACAGACCACATGCGATCAACACGGAATATTTTCCACACATTTATCTTGTCAGCGAAAATCCACAACCGAGGACATCACGTATGTGTTAACTCACCGGACCAATGTCCAATGGGAGTGGAAGCAAAAGAGCCCGATGAAGTGTTCTACAAACATGAGAGAGTAAATCAAAGTTTGATAACGTTGACAGCGAGGCAAACAACGAACGTGTATGCAGTAGTCAGCAAAAGCATCAAACTCTACCAAAAGCAGATCGTCGAAATTTAGGGTTTCGAAATTTACGTGACGACCGCAAACAGCGCCAAGGAAAAATATCCTCGAATGACACGATGAGATGCGTTGTGTTGTTGGGACAATAATAATACAAAGGTCAAAAACATTCTGCTCTAACACAATTAATGAACTGCTCTCGAAACAAGAACAGACGATGGAGTGGTAATCAACGACCTGACAATAACGTCCCTCGTTGATACACTGCTAATACATTAGATAACCATAAGAACAGGAAGTAGGTTAGATATAGAGGATGAAGGAGGGATACGACCTTCCCTACGAAACCCGACGTCTAAATTAAAACAAGCAATATCGAGATGCCTTCATTCTACAAAACAAAAAGCCAGCACGACGATATTTGTGGTCTATAATATTTTATTTTGTCTACTATCCTCACTTCACAAACGATATAATGAAACAACAAACTCTACTAGAGCCTGCTATCCATCTCTATTCTTGTCACGATAGTGTCGAAAGAATTTGAACAAAGGTCAGAGCGGCACGGAACAAACTTGACATATTAAAAATGTGATACTTATCCGCTGTTACGATCGGGCAGCAAGAAAGTTCAAAATCAAGCAATCTGGTTGCCTAAGTCGGATATGCTATTAAACGAGTTGTAATCATCATCTCTCACAAACAGATTTGACGTGGTGGCTGACGGATGTTCTGGCAGTCTGGCGTCGAGTGATTACAGTTCCGCTGAAAACAGTAACTTTTGAATTATCTCTAATGAGGTATACGTTCTCTAGTAAAGAAAGTGTACCTGTCCAGTCTCATTACACTTCTGACGTCTGCAGTCATAGACCATGTGAATCATAACACACCAAAGTGAGGAAACGAAAATCAAACACGGAAACTATCACGATGGAAGCTGTATTCATTGACTTAAACCGCATAATAGTCAACTTTACAAGTAGAGCGAACAAACAGCGACTGCGACAGTGGATAACTGATCGAACGGACTCGCTGATAATCCGGGTCAAATTAACGTTTCCCTGATAGCAACACTATCTGATGCACACAGGCAAACGCAGATAAGGATAGATAAATATAATGTGTTCAGACAAGTACCACGAGAAGCATTTTGCTCGCATACATTAATCACAAGATAACAAAGTTACAAACATTACTAACCGGTTTATATACTACGATAATTGTGTTGGGAACAACAGGGCCAATACAGAATAAGACGGAAACCGAGATTTCCGAATTTGGAGCTACCTTCATCAATTTCAGAGGGAAACTCTGATGATGTCTCAAATAAGATTTTCAACTAGGTTTTTCCTTTAAAATAGTAACCGCATTATATTCGATGGAAATCACTTAATCAAGTTGTTGACCAATATCCACGTTCCGCACGACAGAGGGGATCGGAATGAAGTCATAAGTCTGCTGTCTGTATCTGTGGCACCAGCGGTGACCAGATTGGGTCAGTTTAGTAGAGCTGTTGAAATGTACGGAATGAGACATACCACAGGAGTGCACTCGAAGACACCGAAAACGGACAAACAGGCAGAAATTTGGAGCTGTATTGCAGGAATTCAAACGCACGAGTGCTAAACTAGAGCATCCGATGACGGGTACCCGGAAAATTGTAGTAGATAAGATAAGAACGAATGATACCATGTGTAAAGGGATTGAATTGTACAAACACATCGATACGAAGTCAACCAGTGATTTGCAGAAGGTTACAGCCAATCAGTGTCGACAACTGATAAGTGGGCACGGTGACCAATCAGGATGGCATGCTGCCTCAACATCGGATATTGCTATAACGAGCATCGGAGTAAAGCAAGTTGTTTAATTGCGTCAAACATTAAAACAAACTAGCTACAAGCGGAGCCGAATCAAATCTAAAGCGCCAGCACCAATTATACTTTTTCATTTTACTGATGCATTCTGTCTATAAAATAACCAACAGAAACTCAATAAACTAGGATTCGCTATGTCACAAAGACTACCTTTCTGCTGACGACCCTGATCTACAGTGGCCAATCCCTTCGTGGACGATTTCATTTGATTACACCAGGTCATCATCGCACCTCACATCTTGCGCCAGTCGGCCACAGCGTCAGCAAACAGTGGTCGATGTGACAGACGACTAGCTGACATCCTTAGCACATGACCTAACCGTTTAAGTCGGTGTAAATGGAAAGATTGAACCAGACGACTCGTTTGATAATCACTGTCAAACATCCGCATCCTAACCTTGTCGTTGCTTACTCGTTAGTGCCGACACGAGCACTCGAACGCAAACATCGGTGGTCAAATACCTGAAGACGGTTCACGTTTCCTACCTTGAACGACCAGGTTTCGCTGTCGTAAGGTAACAACATATGGCGAGAGGAAAACACATGTCATAGCGTTGTCAGTAGATGCTCTGGGAAAGCGAGTTCATTAGAATCGTAATTAACAGCCCAATATCGCATGAGTTGCATACAACTATAATTTCATTTCATATTTTCATGAAGTATGAATAGGGACAATGTGAATACAGAAGCAAATCTTTCAAGCATTAAGCCTATAATGATCTCACTCAAACTTATATAGCGACAGCAATTGCTGACATAAGCTTCTGATTACAGTTTCGCTCACATTCGTCAACGATGCAAATATACTAAAAATGGTGACCTTCATTTGCTGAACTGGAAAATTTAATTTGCAATAATTCACAATCTTGAAAAATTGAAACTCCACAAATTGCATTCTGCAACGGTTATAGCACTATCAACCTTGACAGATTGCAACAGACTGTACTCCTTGGTTATAAGCTTCACCCGTTTCATAGATAACCTAACCATCTTAGGACAATGCGTTAGTGAGGAACATTTCCGTCTGTAAATTAATTGTAAAATCTCAGCTATTGTCGATCAAAAACCGGTCGCGGTTGACAATGTTACCGAACGACCACGTGGATTGTCTATTGATAGGAGAGAGCACCAGGGTACGAGATAGCCAGCTTTCTAACCCGGAAGCTCAGAGCATATGCTTGTGAATGCTAACGCTGGCACACTTGTTTGGTTGGCCGAACGTACCCAAAATGTGGTTAATACCACTTTCGGAATATGTGATAAAGTTCTGAAAGCACTGACAACATGATTTCTGTGCAGCCTTCGGAACTCTGTTCAATAAAATCGTGCAACGAATGAGTACAAGCAAAACAAATATAAAGTGTGCCGATTCATCAATGAATGGAACAATAAAGAAAGACTCACAAGATTCTTATTTGGGGAGCACAACGGGCTTTTTGATTTACTACGAGCTGATCGTCGGTTCTTTGGCAGTTTCGAATGCAAGGAATGTGCTGCCCGCCTGTATTACGTGAACCGTAACAAAAGGGGAACAATCAGAACGAGTTCATTGAATATAACCAGGGTCATACTGCAGCAATAACAAGAACTCCGCTATAAAAATAAATGACGTAAAATCTAGGGTTTTAATCCATTTGTGGAACGGGCATGCCCAAGTCAACCTCATGAAACCAAGACCCATTTTTGAACGTATGAACATCATGAAAAGCCAAAAGCTTCAGGGCCATCCTCGAGCAAACATTCAAGCGTACGGCCGCGAAGGTTAAAACCTGCTGTGTACATCTAGGAAACAAACGAACCAGGTTAATATAGGATGTACGCCTAACAGGAAAAGTTTAACGCATGAGCAGTTCAATGTAGAGTAGCACCATTACAGTAGACCTATGATGCTGAAAATCGGTCAGACGACAGCGAGACGATTAATTAACTTTGACTAATAGCAAAAGCTCTTGAGTAAATAATAAGAATTTTAGTGTGTGTGAACAAACAGATAACATTCGGTTTTCGGATACTTCAAGGTTTCATACAGTTTCAGATTAGTCAATCATGACAAAATCAGTCAAACCGATGGAAATGTCGCAGTGTCTGACTGAACTCAATAACGGTAGCCCAAGTCGGGACTACGGTTACAGCTCTAGACCAACGTAATTCAGTGCAATTAGGGCTCTACAACTACATGGCATCGACAATCACACTAGTTAGGTGGCAAAAAAAGACATGGCGATCAATCGTAGAATGAATGATGAATGGCATAACGCGGATAATCAGAGGTCATGCTGGACTGGCAGAAATTTGGGAACATATCATCGTTGCGCTGTGCATCATCAAACTTAATGAAACAGTTTGTGTACATGGCGGAAGAAGAGCCGGTAGACTAAGGAAGATATAAGACAGAGATAGAGAGACGGATAAGGCTCCTGTGTAGGGCAAGGGATATTAAACACAACCTTGCCTTGTGCGTACACAAGATCGCATAACACAAACGATGTGAAAAGGACTCACTAACTGTATTCGTGAAGGCTTAAATAGGATTGAGTGAGCGATTGCGAAGCATGTGAGAGAACATTATGAAAAGGACAGACAAAAACAGGAACATTTGGAAGCAAGTAATCTGTTTGCAAATCCGGACTAGGGTGGCAACAAACTGTTGAGTTGCAGAAGATCGAACATTGTCTATATTTCACACACATATTCCAATGAGAGCGTCCTCTAATAACCGCTACAAAATCTCAGCGCTGCAGACCTCGTACAACCGAGACAAGTCATGTCCAATTGCTCGAAAATTCAAGTGCGCCAAACTTCCGTTGATGACTGTATATCAATATGCGGGTACTGGAAGCACACGTTGTATAGGATGATAAACCGAAGCCATGGATTACCTTTAGGCACAGTTTCGCTTGGTGCATCTGAAAACTATCCCAGGGATTGACAGTCTGTTCGAACCAAACCCAGTGACAGATAATAAGCTGATGTATGTGAATGTCGTCCAGCTGGTTGAGAAGCTGTTCGCCTCGAATATTCGTCGATGAATTGCAATAACGCCTAATATAAACGGTGAACTTGGTTTTTCAAGCGCAGCAACAATATCTCGTAAAGGCAAAAAACTGAGATCACGGTTACGTAGAATAAGACGTCACCAGATGAATCTCTGACATTCTCGATCGCACGGCATCGGCAAGTTGACTAAAACATTAGCAAATAAAAGTTTAGTTTGACAAATCCTTGTAAAACATTTTCGATCCGAGAAATACTGTTAGAGGTGGCCGTGGTTCAACATACCCTATTCTTCCAAGGTTCCGTAAACATGTGTTGAAGCAAATTCGCAGAAGATAGATAAACTGAACGTTACTTGAAATACGCATCAAACCTTGTGGCTATGCCGTTCATTACGATGACTTCCTATGTTGAAAACTTTTTGTCAGACTTCTGATAAAAGAACTTGCATTCGGTTTATCAGAAGTGTTCAAAATCCGAAAAACAAAAGTCGCACAGACAATGGAGAGTTAGCAGAGCCCGAAGGTAAAATTAACAAAGAAATAGTCAGCTTACTGTGTGTTGTGCTCAGTTCAGCGTTTTAAGCACCGTTACAATTTGTGAACAAGCACGCACCAAGTGTTTCAGAACATGACCAGAATGACACATTTGAAATAATGTTTTCCGAGAATAGATTTGAAGAACGCAATGATCATTATGTAAGATGAATACTCAAGCACTATTTCGTTTGTACTCTGCAATTACATACGCGAAATGATGTACAAACATCTGGACGTGTGAGAACCTATGGGGAAAATCTACATTGATGAATCATCATTCGGTTAAGTAATCGGAAATAATCATACGGATGTAAACAAAATGAAAACCGAGAATAAAAATGAAAATTAATAATAAGAACATTCAGTTTATGTAACATACTATCATGGCAGCGATAGATTCACTACCACCTACTTCTGGATGCATGATGGTGGTTACACACGGTGTATAGCAAGCGCATCAGAAAAGTCCAAAGCTTGTTTTTTCACTGTCTGACAGATAACATGGAATGTCTTCAAGGGATCTACTCGATAGCCAGATCTCTGTAGCTGCTTTGTAACCGCAGTTCCATTTTTGGCACTCAGAAACCAATTGGGGAGGTGCGCCGAGATCTGAGTGTGCAATGCCCTTATTATGCAGCCAACGTACTGCTTGTGAATTACAACATACGCGAAGATGAAAAACGCCGATCATAAACGCTGTGCAGCACGGTTGGCACGTCTCAGTATCAGTTGAGAGTCGTGCAATACCATTGTCTTCGTTAACGTCCTTACGTAGAACGTGCACACGTCTCCGATCATGACTTTCAGTTTATTATCTTAATAATGCTGGAAACTGCCATTAATTTGAACGTGTAATTCGCTACTTCTGCCCTTTAGGGAACCCTGGCAGTATCTAATTCCTCTTGAGGTATTCTAACCTCCCGTCTCCTGACAGCGAATTCAAACTGACCGAGTCCCTATTCTCATTTGCCCACCAAGTATGTCGCAGTGTTCCGCTAATTCGTTCCGAATTTTGTCACATTGTTCTGCCCGACCGCGCATACTGAACCCAATCGAAAAAGTATCACATACTGATCTTTCCAATTAAGCAGAAGTCTCCTTGAGCGTTCGCAGCGTTTGTATTTGTGATCTACTGATATCGATTCTCTTGAAGCTTTCTCTCAGATGGAGCATTTGGGTCTTAGTACGGAGCGATTGAGCGTTTCCTTAGGTGTCTTGTCAGAGGGACTAATGACGTTGGAACGGCGGTCAGCCCTGTGCGTTTTGCTGATCCTGAGGGTTATGCTGACTAGGATTTTAGTCCTTCCAAGTTCAACCCTGTCATTGTTATCGTATCTAAACCCCAGTCCTACTTAGATTACAATCAACGGCAACATTTAACAGCTACTATTCAGAACTCAGAGGAAGACGATCAAGTTGAATACCACATCGGTAGTCGTTTGCTGGATATTCCAAGTTTCGGTGCTTCAAGCTGATTACGTAATAGAACAATCAGCATGATGGTGTACAATCTACAAAGACTGACCACGACTTTCGTGATAGATAACCAAATATAAAATACACATTTAATAAGTGAGGATTGCATAAAGTTGAAAACAGGTTACAGACAGTATATCAACATTGGTGATACAGTCCCTTAATTTCAGTCTTCTACAGGCCACCTGGATGACAGTCTGCTCACAAGTCTATCCAGGTAGGCAAAATGTGGGCTTTTTTTAGCCAAATCTAGCGCTGCGTTCTGATCTCGTAAAAGACTTGGTTTTAAAAAGTGTGGTCGGAAATGCAAAACAAAACTGCTTGCCCATAGAACCACAGTATTGTTGCGCGGCAGTGAAACCTGAATGTTACATCGCTCAAATGTGTAGTATATGAGCTGTTTCCATTTAAATGTCTGAGGTGCATCCTGGAAAACAGGTGGCCGGTTGTGAGGCTGAAAATTTTTCATCGAACAAAGATGGATGGGAATAAATCCGCATTGACCATCAGCCAGCTCTCCTGACCAGATGAGGCTTACCGGATAACCAAGTAATGAATTCCAAAACAGTTGCTGTACGAGATGTTAAATACAAGTAAACTGGCAAAATGTTGAGATATCAGGACGCTATCCGAACAACTTGTTAACCGACAGGAAGTATGCAGATGATATTGTCTTGCTTAGCTCCTCTGTCGACATGTAGACAATGCCGAACAGGATGGGTGACAGGGCTGGATTGTATGAAACGCGCATCGCATCTTCAAAATGTACAGTACTGTTTCAAGATTGACGTATTTAAATTCCTAACGGTTTTAGTGCAAGTAATCTGCATGAGATTATGTACAGTTTCACATACTTGGGTAGCATTAATCTGTCAGCTAGTAATACAGCTAATGAGAGATCAGCGAGAATACCGTAGAACAAGTTACTTTTGTTAACCTACTTCATCTACGGTGTCGAAAAGACGTCTGATTGTCGTTGAAAGGAAAGGTATATAATGTTTGTGCGTTCTGTTTTGCTCTATGGCTCCAAAACTCGGCCTGTTCGCGACGAAGAGGTTAACACACTAGCTGTGCTTAATCATCGTTGTCTCCGCCGATTAGCTCAAACCAAGTGGACTGATCGCGTCAGCAACACGGTCGTCCTGCTACAATATTCCACGTCACTGGTGAGGTAAGCGGCCGTATAAGCCACAACACCATATGGGCATACTCATGGCTACTATGACGATGATGAGTTTATATTTTACTAATGGCTGTTTCTAGAGTATTATTATTATGAGGGTTTCTTTCTGATAACATTCACCATCTAGTTAACTGGCAGTGACCGACGGGGTATAAAGGCCTCCACTGACATGTCTTGACGTCTTCTTTTTTGGAGTTTACACTGAATAAGCAGTGTTGGAGTAGAACTGCAAATAAAGCAGTACATACCAGTAGTGACGTTTAAACGCAAGTGTCTTTTGCTCCCGGTCGCTGTGATAGGGTAATCTGTGAGGTCAACCAATAGATTTTGTAAAAAGTCTGAATGATGATAACAAGACCATACGCGTCTGTGTTAGTCAACGGTCTGTCGATAGAAACATTCAGCTACACACGTCAGTATAATGACACGTGTCACAGTATAAGGCCGATTCCACCATTTTTTGTGTTTCAGGTGAAGTTTACACTCAACATATCCTGGTACGCGCAAACAGAAAGGGTGGTTATGAAATATCCTACATACCCTTATTCGTCAGCGTGGCCACGGAAAAACTCGAGCCAGATAAGAAGCAAAATTTGACTGAGAGCCTGTAGTCCTCTTTTTGTTAGGTGAATGACAAGTTCGTAATCCTGGTCATTCGATAGGGTATCACTGAGATACCTGAACGTTTGATGATGTGAACTCTTTTATCCATTTCATGTTAGAAGAAGAAGGCTCATCTCATTTTCTGAATGCTAATTTATTTAGATGACTAAACGGCTCACTGTGACCCATACACGGAAAACCGGTTCACAAAGAACAACACACAACTCCAACACCTGTGTATGACATTAGAGACAAACAGAAAACTTACTCATTATCTCATAAATAGAGCAAGGAGAAATTACCCGACAGATTTGGTCGAAGACGAGCTTTCTCTAGTTGTCATTTTCCAAAACAAAATGATAACAGAGAAGACAGCACACTCCACGTTTCCAGATAGTAAACCGATCCCTGTTAGTTATTCGACAATGTTTATAATTTCAGGCTCTACAGTGCACTACAGAGGACCTCCTCTACAGTCGTCGGTCAAAAGTACGTGTAGCTGTCCCTTACTACTAAAAGCAATATTTATCAGTGTTTAGAATGTGGTTCTTTATTCTTTCACCTGAAACTATGCAGCCAACTACAACTACAGGGGTAACGTGAGGAATGGATAAGACGAGACCACTCATCACAGCTTCGTGATGGGGTCAGAAAGAGCGTTAACTTGTGTAACAATAAAAAGCTGACATATAGCGGCTCCAGCATACCTCCCACTCGGGCATTCAGAGTAAACAACAGAGCTCTCAGTCACCAGTGAGTCTCAGTACAACACCACCGTATCATGACAAAGCGATCATGATTGCACGATACCGTCTTGCGTCAGAAGAAGGTTATTCATATCTCTTAAACTCCCATAGCTATATCTTACTAACCACCAACCATCAGACTGATTACAGTGAACTAATGTCTGGAAGTGAAGGTTATTTCGTTAACCAATGGTAAGTTACGCATTTCCTGTTTTAAACATATATTCTCTGGCCTTCAGAAATACAATTAACTGACAATAAACTCCTCGAAAATATATGCCAGCCACCTTGCTTTTTCACTAAGACTTTGACAGTTCTTCATACAGTGATCCATTCCTTGGTTGAATTAATGTACCGATACCACACTTCAATATTTGACTCACGGGGACTCCAGGAACTCTACCATACGCAAACTGAGGAAGGAACTCCCCATGCTCGCGAAAACGAGTGGTCCAGAGGCTAATAATACCAGTGGTACGGCAGCCTCCCTTCTCTAGTTAACAACCACTCCTTAATCGACCAGCCGTTGTAATCAGCAATTCTGCTGTTGTACGAGTGATATGGTGGGGTTAGAATATGCTTGATTCAAAGTTGTGGTAAGCGAGTATCAAATTCACTGCTGTGCATGCACGGCCTCTAGATCGTCAGTATGAGACTGCGTAGGTCGTGGTTTGTCTCAATCTCACAACGTGTCTCACCGAAGAAACCTTTTGATCTGAAATCTTAATGGTTTCAGTTCGAAGGATCAAACGTTGTACTGTGACCGGAACGCAGTGGTTAGCTTGAGTGTTCAATGAGATTAGGCCAAAAACATCCACCAACCAAAGGTCCACGCTTAAGAGAGAGGTTGGTTAAGGATTGTTAAGTTCTCCAGCCGTCACCACCAAGTAGTAATAGTCGTCTCAGCACACTCCACACTGTTAGCTAGAATGCGCTACATTTCAGTAGGTCGTACGTTCTAGTCTATTTATAACCAGTTCTTTCCTTAGTCAACTGAAAATGACCACCATATGGAGGCTTCCGTCGTTACACCATCGTGTTAATGATACGGCAATGTTGAAACCAACCTTTCTCGATTGAGAAACAATCGCTTTCAGTTCACTACTAGCGTCCGTTGCGAACGTTTCGTTTATTGTCAAAGCGTTGATCAACTTCCGAGGACTTTGAATTAACACCGGTGCTTGTAGATCACGTTTCACTATCAGGCTGTTTGTTCAGAACATTTTGGGGAGTTATTATTAGACTAGCGGTTGATAAAGAAAACTAACGGGACAAGTAAAAGACTAGGCACATATGTGACCGTAAAGCCATACTCCTGTAGACACAAAAAAACCTACCGCGTTAGCCTGTCCCTCGGGTCGTTCACAATCCCGATCTTCTTCAGAGGTCAGATTTCGTGCTAAACGGTTGGCCTGACAGGAAGTTCCCCCCGAGTCTTCAGATGGCTATCAAACATTTTTTAATAGGTGAACACTTTTATTACTTTGAGACCAAGGTTCTAGTGCCAAATCTGATGATTTCCTCCATCTATCCGACTGCTATCCCAACGACAACGTCACTACTATCTGATTCTACAGGAAACGTTCTTCTCGCAATTAGAAGCTCATTATTGCTCGTTCACCTCCCGATACACCTGCGTGAACGCCCTCCGCGCATAGTTGATCTATCCGAACTTCCTGTTCTTTTGACGAAATTCTTATAGTGGTGATATTAAGGAATGCACCTTTTTACGAATCGACTGAGGTATTCCACCAGACTCAAAAAATGCTCTAATATTCTCCCCGAATTTTGAATCAAATCTCCACTAACCATCGTTACTTTTCTTGGTATTGGTTAAGGTTTATCCGTGTCTGAGTAACATCACCGAAAGCAAACCCAAAAGGGAAAGAAGGTGTGTAGTGAACTCACTTGGATCGACAACTAAATGGCTTCGAACATTTCGTAGGCACCGAATCGTCCAAAATCAAAACATCACGTGCGCAGCTGAATGTGATATGCCGATCCTTAGGAAGAATGGAGAAACCGACTGAACAATTAACAAAGACAATTAATCCGGCAAAAAGAACGCACAGGCAAGACAGCATGCCATGAAATCTATGAACCTACAGAGATAGTGTGAATACGACCAGACGAATCATGCCAATGGAACTCAGATAGACGATTACAAATTTGATTTGTTGAGCATCTAATAACAATACCTGTCTATCTCGTTTCAAACGCAACCACCGTATGAATAGCGACAGGTGTAATGCACAATCGGGCATCATACGAGAACCTAAAGTACATTTCCTATCCGAATCCGAAGTTCAGGTCACATAGATGAAAGACCGTCAAAGGAACATAACTGTCCAGTAGATACAGAAACTGCATTTCGATTCAACCAATAAATACCGCACAATCTAGAAAACGAGTGTATCCACCCTCAATTTTAAACCACTACTGCTTTTGAGCAGCTCACTTCTGTCTTGACACCTTACACGGAAAAAACAGGAAAAAGTTCCGAACCAACTTTGATGAACCTGAGAAATTGCGCTTATCGGTAAAATTAACATCACTTGAAACGAGCCCATTTGGATGCAGATTCATTCCTTCAGTCAAATAAACAGTCCGCGACATACGAACAGTTTTCACTAGATAAGAAAATCAAGATTTGAACTTGAAGCTATGCAGCCAATAACATGATGAACGAGAGGGACTGAACTCTTCGTAAGATGGTATTATGTACGAACACAGCACATTGCCGTCTAGATTGATCAGCCCAAACAAGAAAGAATTAAAGAAACGGAGCTTGAGAATAAACGACCTGAGAGATGATAAAAACAACTTGTTCTTTGGTAGCCCCTAAGAATTAGAACCATATAACACATTTTTGACTTTGCCCCCAAATTTAAAGTCAACAGTGGATACCAATCTGTACTTTTATTGTCTACAGACGTGACTGCACGCGACTCTGGAATGACTGTCACCATTAAACCATTCCAGTTCATTTCTAAAACCTTGTTTGAATCTATCACTTAGGGTTTAATAGTGGAAATCTGGACTGTGATGAAAATAAATTACGATCGGAGAAGAGTCCAACAAAAAACTGGTAATCAAACATGACGAGGCGATCATGTGGCATAAACATTACTTCTTCTGATCATTAGAATTACTAATGTTCGACTGTTGATAGTACTAGAATGACACAGTATGTGGTACGTGGTTCACATCGCTGAAATTAAAGGGAATCTTTCGAAGTAGCTGAGAATATAAAATTTCCCGCTTATATAGAGAAATACCAAAAAACAGAGCTAACATAATGGTAACGGTACTATACAGTTGAAACAAACCAAAGCTGCGCATGAATTCTAATCAGCAATAAGAACCATCAACCTCTACACAAAGTGCGACAAGTCAGCTAAAAGAAACGAAGCCACAAAAGAGACTAGACGCTAGCCCCACCGTAGATTCGAATCCAACGGAACACATGATTTTTCGTCATTCGAACTCATCTAACGCAAAAAACCTGACGTGATTTACCAACAAAATTGGATAAAACCTGGTCTTCGGACATTTCTTTTTGGACCTACAATGGGAATTTATACCGTTCAACTTCAGTTTATTGCATCACGCAAAGTAATGACAGACAAGTAAGACATCAACTACTGTCAGCATTATCTATAAAAATGAGTGGTTGCTGGTAGAAGGCTAAGCCGAACGAACATCAAACAGCTTGAATGTTCCGGTTGGTACCAATAGACGAAACCTGATAAATCAACGTAAAAAAGGTGTAAGTAAAATCAACTGGATGAACTCATACTCTCTGGATGCATAAGCTGGAGTCTGCGTTCCCGAACGTAGGAAGTTAACATATGTCTAAGATGGTTCGAAACCAAATCAGTCCTACAATACGGCCTTCGTCGACGCAACACCCTTAGTTTCTAACTATTCCATACTGCGGCTTATTCGGCAACCGTTGCCATCTTTACAGGTGGAAATCTCCTCGTGTGTTGACCGTACGTAACGAACTGGCAGTCCAAGCCGAATATCCGAATACCCAACTGGCCCCATGTAGCGTGATCAAAGCTAACATATTAATGTATGCATCAAAAAACAGGATGCGAACAACTAGTGACAGCTTTAACAATCATTCAGTGACGATAGATAGACTAATGTGTTTTGCTGTCCGCCTTATCTGGTGGCAGCGCAAGTGAATAACAACATGGGAAAATGTAGCGCTACTTGACAACACGTGACCAGTAGCTTATTCAAACAATATGAAGTCCTGATTGTAGCAACTAATCTGACCGGTAATTGCTGCATGTCACACCCCGTCTTCACTTCAATCTGTGACAAGAACGACCATGATTCGCCTGTTTGAGCGCAGGCCAACATGGTGCTTCGAGCTTCGAACGCGTAGCAAAAACGCTCGGATTATGAGAGCTGGCAATTGACCGTGGAAGACAGATATTGCCATGAGTCTATGCATTTGAGAAACGCTTGGTGGTCATGGAAGCATTACCGGCCTGAACAGCAAGTGAAAGTAAGACGAAATAACGCAGTTACAACGAAAAAAAAGGAGACACGATCAGCGTAACATGGAGGGATTTATAAGTAAGAGTGTGAGCGACGTACTTCGTGTGACCGGGGCAGGGGTGAGTTTCTATTCGCAGAACCTGAATGGAAAAGAAAACGTGTGCACGAAACCAGTGTTCACACAGAAGGAAATCAGACAGTGCGTTGTGCATGCAATATGATGAACAACTTGTGTGTTCTCACACGTAACGTATATGTTCCCAGGTTAGTTTAGTGGTATCCTCATCGAACAAAGCCTGCGGAACATGTTGAACGTATAGAACAACAAATGCATCAATTTGGTAGTTTTTGAAACCTCTTAATTATTTGAAACGCCCAGCAGCGTTTCACTTGTTTCTTCTATTCAAGTTTGATGAAGTCTAATCCGACCAAACGTACGGAGTTGGAACATGGTTTTACGCCGATTAGCGTTGGACCAAAAAGGAATGTGACGTGTTAACTGCAGATACGACGAACCCAGAAATCGACTAATCAGTTGTGGAGATAGGAGACCATCTATTCAACACAATGCAGTTTTCGTTATCATCCTTGATAATTTTTATTATTAGGTATATAATTTATAAGTAGCTGGATATTATCAAAATATTACTCAGAGCTCATTGCCAACATTAGCCGGATGTAACTTGATTGCGAACGTATCAGCGAATAAAAAATACCACATTCAACTATAGCTGTCTCACTGTTTCGTAGAAAACACTGAAAACATACAAATGATGAGCTCTGCAGTTCCGTGGGATCTTTCTGTGCGCGCTGTTCGTCGGCGGGTATTCCGAAAAAATTGGGATGGGCGATCAATTAACCAACTAATCACGTCGCACTGTTTGCGATGGATAGGCCATGCATTCCGCATTCCAGCTGACTGTTTACTGTAACGGGTATTATATACTGGGAGACTAACAGTTGGAGGAAACCATGTGGTGGTCAAGCAAAAAAGGCAGTCAAGAAATATGAAGTCCCTGGCTGTTACACTAAGCATAGTGGGTTCTCGTGATCACTCAAATCGCTGGTTAGAAATGTTATTCGGGATGGTGATATGCCGTAAACAATGACACATTTGCATTCACGCCGTTTCTAGTTCTTCCGCTTAGTTTTCTTTTATTACGATTATGATTGTTGCTATTCTATGACATGCTTGGTAACGTTTCCTCTGTTAGGATATTCCACGTCAATGTCGAGATGAGCGGCGGTTCGAGCCACGGTATCTTATGGATTATGATGATGATGACGACGATGTGTGAGCAGTTGAGTAGATCGTCAAAAGTTAGGCATGGCTATTCATCCGATTGTCTTGAGCTTAAGTTTCCTTAGCTTTCTCCTAGAGAACAGAAGTGTAAGCACTGGCATGTGATGCACAAACTAATTCGGATACGAAGAAGACTAAACTGTTGCTTGATATTCATCCATTTGGACTGGCTTACTGTTCAGTGGAAAACTTCAAAGTATATCAAAAATGGTCAATGTTCTTTGAGGACGACTAGATTTCCAACCGCATGAATAGAAATTCAATTCTGAGATGCAGAAATTCAGTGGACAACCGAAACGGTCTATGGAACCAAAGCTGGATGATCACCGAGGTCAGCAATGACAACACTAGATAGATAGAGAGGACGAAGTTCTCATGCAGTTGGCTGTGCTATTCGAACACATGAATGCATCAGACGATTCAAATATTGACTGCTATCGAAGAAACTCGGATCCATAGGGATTCATGAAAAGAATGTTAAACGTGAGTTCTGCAGCGAATATCAGAAAAGTTTGAAAATGCGAATATTTCGATTGTTGTGTCACGCGTTAGATCCGCCATATCATTGTTTCTTACGCCGTACACTTTCATCTCACTGGCGTAAAACATCAACTGGTCAAGCACTGTCTCCGGAAAGAGAATGAAATCGTCGCCTAGTAGAATGGAAAAGATGAATAGCACTGGGTTCTAAATTTAAAGACCTTGTGAATCCCATCGCCTCTGGTTGGAAACAATAGAAAAAATCGAGGGCAGTTCGATGGAATGATGCTGTTTTCTCTGTGAACCATCTGATGTTGGAGCAGTTACTGAGGGGTTGCGAAAACCATAGGAAAGCAACTGTCCAGTGGAAGCCGCGTTGCTCTTGCTTAAAAGGGGCTTGGATTTTAGCACTTACACAAGAGGGTTTATGAACTAAGATTGACTCTTTCTTATTTATGCTAAAACTGAGATTGTTGACCAAATATGTAACCGCGTCGAATACTGATGTACTAGAAGCTAACGATAGTGGTAACGTTTAAAAAGTGTCAAGTATTTCTCATGTTAAGAGACAACCTACAGGAAGAGCTGCGATCAAACTGAGGAAAACGGGGTGCAATATAGTAGCCAAGAATTGAGTGGTCCTGGTTGAAGTGGCACCGGTTGTACATTGAGCCTGAACCCACAAGCATCAGGAATTAGAAACATGTCAAATACTACCTGAGGTCATGTCCGACGCAGCGTCCTATCCTCGATCCATCAGCTTAATAAAAGGTTAGGCACGCAGTTCAATGGTCTATCGGATAAAATATACGTATCATTATCAAAACACCACCAGAAATGATAACGCTGAAACAGATATGAGGCAATAATGATGGTGTGGAATATAGACATACCTGAGCTAGCAATTGGGTCAGCCTCAAGCTCATTAGACACAAAATCCAAAGAGTCTGACGAGGTAGTCGGCGGAGGGTTCAAGGCGGACTGTGGACAGCGCAGCACACTTTGTAAGGACGGCGAGTTTGAACGACGGAAGCCAAGCTCCAGGAGCATCGTCTCGGCTGCCAATCGTTTGGCCAGACGTTTATTTCCACAGGAGGGACCAATCACATGGTGATGAGCTAATCGGACCTATTAGAATGAACAGAATTACTTTTAACAGAATCTGCGCAAAAAGTCTTAGTGGTCCAACAGTAATGGTCAGTCATTCGATGAGACATCGTACAACAAACGGGTGTAATTTTAGTCAACACTAAATACGGTTGTGAAGGGGAATGTAAAGTAGGGATGTTTAAAATATTTTTGAACCGGTTTTGTGGCATGATTGTACAACCCTCTAAACAGAATGTCCCGTAAATCTAGCTCGTCAACGCAACACAATGTGCAATGATAGGGATTGATCGGTTTTCCAGCCCATCAGAAACTCACTAAAATAACAGGCAAACGCACGAAATGAGTTAATACTGTCAGATCAACACAGTCTTAGTAAACATGAAGAACACCGTGTTAATTCTATGAATGAACAGCATCAACGAGATGATTTCCAGAACACTTTTTCCAAACAATCGATGACGTTGAGTCTCTTGTTCTACGGTTTCAACATCGATACTGTACATTCCAACATCAAAAACAGAGTAAGGAAGTCACTAGTATGTCTTCGGGGATCAGAATGATATAAACTGAACACTATTCATAGTTTATCCTAGCATTTGTATTTAGACAAAATTTTCAAACTGTCCTCTAGAAAAGAAGTAATAGACCAGAGTCTCGCCTTTGTTGGACTTTGTCGGTAGTGCACATATCTGCCACAATAGGGATTTGAACCCGGAGGAAAACACCGAAAACGTTCGAAAAGCTAAGTGCGATTGAGAACAATTAGTGTACACCTAAAATCTGTGATCTCCACTGCAGTCAGATTCATGTTTTCCACAATTACCGATGTGACCTAGTGTTCAAAAATAAGGAAAACGAAGTCAGACATCAGAAATACAAAACCGATTAAACAAGGATCTGGTGGGATAAGGACGGTGGAAATGGTTATTCAAAGTGTGTGATGCAGTTTACTTGATCTGCACAATGACCGATCTATATTACCACCCAATGACACTTGTCGGTGGAGTCAATCGAACAATCCTCACACAGTACCAAGCGGGTCCGAATAATCAATTCACTTAATACAGTCACTGACCATCTTAAACAACGAAATAATAGTGCACAAGTCACAATTTTGGCTCCATTACGCCTTTAAGTACAATTTTAACCACAGTACTAACATCGATTTCATGACTCATGTACAAGGTGTAACACGTTATTAATGGACTTCTAGTCGTGAACCCACATACTAAAGCATATGGCTACTGCTTTGGATCAAGCAAACTGGTCATCATAATTGGCTTAATAGATTGGTTGTGAAATAGACCAAAAGTTATGCCGTCCCATCGTCCACTGGATATTACTGACGGCTGGAAATTGCTGCTGAAATTGTCTGTGTACATCCCAGCCGTCTTGACTGTCATGTGCAATCAAGCTCTACGGTAAGAAGCTCCCAGTTTTGTTGACCTAACAAACGAGTATTTTTAAAACCAAATGGTAGTTTACGGTTCATCAGCCTTAAACATCAAAACAATTTTACTTGGTGTGGTTAGCATGAAAAGCCTAGCTGGCCGACAATATAACCACAGACTGTCAATACGCTGTACAAATTACCAATAAAAATTTAACATCGCTCACAATTAATGGCGGGCCCTCGCCATCTTATAAAAGTTTTTCAACAGACCCCTTTCAATAAAAACCACTATACTCGAGTTTCGATCTTGTCGGTGCTCATCAGTAGTGCACATTCCGCTAGGGTCAACAGCTCAACTCCGGTTATGCATTCATGAGGAAACCGTGTCGAAGACTGTGCCCTACATTAAGCACCACCGAAGTTTCATATCCAAACGCTCAGCTAGATCTGCCAGTGAGCAGTGATCAGATCGCCCTACAATTCGCCAGTAACAGAAAGGATTGTTCAACAAGCCTAACGCATACACCACAGTTTATTCATGCATCCAGTTGTGTTGTAAGATGACAAACTGGAAGACGTGCGGTCTAAATAACGGATAACCGGAAAGGCCATCGGAAGTAAAGCATCACTTAGTGAAGTACAGGACAAATGTCCCGATCGTGAAGGAATGTGTTTGCGGGGATAAAAGCCTCTTGCGTTTAAACAACTTCATCCCGCTTTCAGAGCACAAAAAGAATCGTTTGCAAAGCTCATGCTAATTTAGTAGTGATTACATGAACTTGGAATTTTTGCTTTTTCTTTTCCTGAACCACCTAGTCAGGCTACTCAGGCAATAAGCAATGTAGCATGTGACAACAAAACATTCGGGGAGTTCAGTAGGGAAGAAAACGAACAAAATAGCACAGTCTATTATCCGGTTCGCTCAATTACTAAAATGAGTAAACGGAGGTTAAACTGTTCATAATACATTGCAACCAAGAATCAGGAACGCTCAAATTTATTGGTAAAGATCCCACTTGTGGATTAATTCAACAGTTAGAACTTACGAAAGTTAGAATGCCAGCCCAAAACAATGCCCAGAAAACTAATAATCCCATAACGAAAAGTATTCACTTTTCAGAGGTGCTCAAATCACGGGGAACACAAGCGTATCTAACTCAGAATGAATACGAACTTAGTTAATCCTAAAGCAACGAACTCTGCAGAGCAGAAAGAGTAAAACTGGAGTGCTTACAATGACAATATGAGGAACAACTTGGAGAGAATTCATACAGGAGACGCAACCATGGCATTTTAATTCAATAATCGTGAGTCTTAGTTTGACTTTCACTATCAAATGCAGGAGTGTCTGAAAATTCAAAGTGTCTAATGCATGTTAACACGAACGGTATTAGGATTTTGACAGGAAATGATTGATATACCTATATTACGCTGTATAAATCAAAGGTTGACATACAATTTTCAGCAATCCAGTATAATTCGACTAGAGAGGTTGCTCATGATTGGTAAACGCACAGGAGTTTACCACATTAACATAACCAAAGGGGTACTTATTATCAGAACACACAAGTAGAATTACGTGAGATGTACTCTGCACAGACATTCCGACAGATCTTTTCGGTTATGATACACCGACTATGCGTGTTCTAAATTTATCCGGAGACATAACTGTTTTAGATTATGCGTCGCATTAAAATATCAAACCTGGAGACAATCTATAAAGGCTTTCATGACAGATTTCTGTAATTTATATTTATGGAGCAAGTAGACTCTTACAGGGACTGAGGATTATGTTTACAGCCTGTCCGATATTTCTGACTGCAAAAGATATTCTTTGAACGCATGAAAAGTATCATCTATTGTCGAAATATGAGCGTCATTCACACGCAGTGACATACTTAAGTCACTCATTTTTACAAAATACCAGAGGGAATAGAAAATAAGCACCCGCTTTTGTTCGCAAGTTTTTCAGTAAACGTAACATCTGGACCTCAGCTTTTAGC
Organism: Paragonimus heterotremus; assembly: GCA_013368495.1. Classification (NCBI taxonomy): domain Eukaryota; kingdom Metazoa; phylum Platyhelminthes; class Trematoda; order Plagiorchiida; family Troglotrematidae; genus Paragonimus; species Paragonimus heterotremus. The sequence continues at coordinate 39,016 of LUCH01003510.1, forward strand.
TGAAAAAGTCGACGAGACAATTTTCTAGTACAAAGCAAGATTGTAATATTGGGCTTTCATTTTATTACATAAAACAGAAAATAAACTATCTTGTAAGGAAAACCGATATATTTTATAAAGTATGGCAACGTAAGTAGTAAGTGGTAAGTGTTCACAATTCGCCAGAAGCACACGACCGGTTTCGTGGTTATTGCCACTCATTAGACATACGTATCCGGTGAGCTTCGAACACACATCCTATTGCAAGGTCGACAGCTGTATATACTAACTACTTTGCATTTCTGATTAGTAGCATTAACCACGAAACTGGCATGTGCTTCCAGTGAATCTTGGTCATTAAATATATATTACTCATCCTACTGTACCTCATAAAATTACAATGCTCTTTAAAAAGGTAAGGCGGACCGAATTCCTACACTGCCCCAGCTGGTGCACGTAATACTAGCTCTGATCTACAAACTCCACTGAGGTTGAAGTGAAACGCACAACTAAGTCACAGGTAAGTTACTATTTACAAGCCATAGACGTTAATGAAAACTTTATGAAGCCGCAGCTCCGTGCTCTGTACAATATGATGCTCTCTGTGAAAAACCAAAATGCCAGATCCAACATATTTGTTTTAAAGCTACACCGTTCACACAAACATGAACGCACTATTTCCATAACAACAGCAATGGTTGAAAGTATCAAGAATCATGGAGAAAACGTGTCCATCAGTTGTTTGATCCATGATAGAATTGTAGTATATCTCTTTTCGGACGGTAATAACGAAGAACAGGTGAAAAAATCGCCAGCATGAGCGGATTCAACATGACGACTAATAAAAGAGACACCTACAACAAGGTGGAAACTATTTTGAATCTTACTATCTTCTAAAATGTTCTAGATTCTTCTATTAACAATGCTCGAAGGGGTGAAGTTTTCTACGTAATCAGTACAGATTGGTGAAATTTATTCGCCAAAGTATTAACCGACAATTCGCCAACAGTGGAGCGCCCAATAATTCAAGGGTTGTAGCTGAAACCTTTGAAAACATCATTCGCATGACCGCAGGATGACTTTGTTGAAAATATGGACCGTACTATTAAACGAACAATCAAAGCCGCCAGCGGGAGTGTACCAATTAGACAGTGAAATAACGCACAATCAAGCTAGTGAATGACTGCCAACTAGTAGGTCTCATAAAAAAAGTTGGTAAGACCAACCGGATCCGTCTTGTGGAATGGAATCAAGTGCAAGAGGAGTGGTCAGTAAGACGAGAAATGGCAGACGTGATGCGCCACAGTTACATGGTGCATACATCCATGAATGCCCGTCTGATATTCACTGTAGCTACAACTGACTAACAAAGATAAAATGCAAATTAGGATTGACAAGAGTTACGATCGTTCATCCTTGAGAGTTCCGACCAATAGCTGCTTTGTTACTTATTGGACACCTCAGGAAGTCAGCCTGGTCATTTCATTGTTCTCCAGTTCAGGATTGTTTGATATAATAATGTGAAAAAGTGCCCTTACTTTTTCCCGCTTGACAGCCATAATGAAAAAAAATTGACGTAAGTGGCCCAGTGAACAGCCGAAACAGACTGTTCGTCTTCTGTCTAAATAGCTGTCAGAAAACAAAAAGTCTATCAGCGTGTTGTAACTTGATATGCGGCCTACGAGC
>LUCH01003511.1:8816-43952 GCA_013368495.1 Paragonimus heterotremus
GATGTCAGCTAATCGCTTGCCACACCAAACACTGTTTGCCGACGCTTCGACCGATTGACATAAGGTGCGAGGTGGACAGATGATGACCTGACGTAGACAAATGAAGTCGTTCACGAAGGCGTTCGTCACTGTAGATTGCGTTCGTCTCCCAGGCTGAGACTCTGGCAACTCACAGAGTCGATTGCTTGAAACTTTAGGTGAGATGGCGGTCAACCGAGCTCAATGGCGTGAATGTTGTCGTCGTTTGGTCGCGTTTTTTGTGAAGTGAATGCACCTAATGACGCGGGGCAATGAAAGCCGCCAGAAGCTGTTTTGCTGATGATGACTTATTTTCACCCACAGCCCAGTTGTTTGTTTGCAAGGTGTAGGCACCTTGATGCTATATGTTCGAATATAGACGTAGATATTTTTTTAGTAGTTAGGTCCCCCTCTTTTTTCTTCTCCTATATAGAATTTCCTTTGTGGCTGTATGGTAGTTAAGTATCAGTGTGAACCGCTGATGTATTGCTGTCCATGGTGATGATAATGACAACCGACGCTTCATTCTTCCATCGTATTAGACTCGCGATAGGTACATCTTTGTCGAATCAGTCCCAGCGTTTCCGGTGATAGGATGTCTGGATGGTTGTTGCTGTAGTCTGCTTCTTAAGAGGACGCCATATACCGTCAGGGGTAGTGAATGCGGATGTGAGTGCCTGTTGAATCATCGTCCTCCGGGAGTTATCCATGCGTTTAGCATCCCGCTTCTCTGTGCTGTTCGAATGGTTTGCGATGAGCTAGCTTGCAGGTATGAGTGACCAACTTGGTCCCGCCGTGCTATATTCGACCCTACGTATCATTCCCGTGCTACTTACTTTGGGCCGTCACACAATCACATATTGAAGCGACTGGTGATATGGGTGTGTTCGGAAATTAATATTGCTCGCATCCTGTTGGAATCGGTCGTTTGCGATGGTTAACCCTCAAGTAGCACAGCGGAAGAGCAAATGTCGTTCTTGTTGATAGCACCAGTGACGTGGGGCTCTAGGACTCATGACCAGGCTACTGAGTTACGTGCAGCCTGAGCGTCACTGCCGTACGGACAGTTGATCATTCGCTGGTGTTTTGTGGATCGTGGTGACAATTGATCATAGAACTTGTTTCTTGCATCATCGATGCGACCCATAATTGGACTCTGAATAGGAAAACTCGTAGCCTTACCTCGATTGAGTTGCAGGCGCTTGGACATCATTAGAGGGCTGATGCCGTGCAACTCACCTATCATCAAGGACTTGATGCGGTCAGCAACTGTAAAACAGACATTGTGTTCCTGAGCACGTGCAGTCAAAGGTTTACTCGGAATCCATTTTCCAGAATACACCTTATTTTGTTAGTCTTGTTTCACTTGAGGCTGCGACATCGATACGGTTACGGCCCTGTTTCATCGTGGTCAGCATGATGAAGAGTTCGGGCGGTCCGGTTGTGCGTCTATCCAGCAGCACATGCGCATCATATTTCTCGATGGACAACGTCTTACTTCCACGGGCATGTTTCAGATTGACTTGGTAGACCCCAGCTGGAGTTTATGATCCGGCAGTTTGACCTGTGATTCTATGAGATGCAATTTTTTTCGTGTGGAGCCCCACCCAGAATTGCGCACACACGCATGCCCTGGTTCATGCGGTTACGCGTTGGAATGGCGAGCCTTCCAGCAGCCCAAAACGAGAAATATAAAAAGTAGTTAAAATTGTGCAGTATAGGGTTTAGACAAGATGAGTGATAAGCAATTTGTTATGCAAACCAATGTGGTAAGAGGTGTCGCCCTTTATATCCAATAACTGTAGTAAATGTTTGTTTCTCTCTCACCGTATTCTTAACGGTATCGTTATTCGTCACTATATGGTGCTGGCATATGATGGTTCGCTCGTGTCGTTTTTTACACTGTCTTGCGATTAGTCCGCGCATTCTCCAAATGCATTATATTTTATGTCGCCTGCCATCAGATTTTACAGTGTCCTGCAAACTACCCATTTGTTTCACTGATAGAGGGAAATTTAATGGTTTTTTAGTGTCATTGCACGTAATTAACTTGAGTATGTGACAAGTTGCCGTTGAGTCTCAACCTTGCTACCTTCTAGGTGAACTTGTATTGTTCGACAGATCAACACATCTTGCTCTCCTCATTCCCTCCAAGGTACGCAGTGGATCTTTCACAACGCTACTCAAATGCGTATTGAGTTCGCGAACGTTCGATTTGCCGTTCACCTCGGACTCTCCAGTGGAATCACCATCCGCCGCCAAGTTCGAAATTCCCCTAATTACCGAACGAAAGTTGGACAAATCTCCATTTTGTTCTGGTAGCCGAAGTGCAAGACAAGCATGGCTTGAAACGTTAAAACCACTTCCAACTTCTTCACCAACCGCGTCGGAAGGCGAATCCTTTCCGCTCTCGCCTGTTGGCATAGTAGACTTGCACCCGGATGTCTTCGCTGTGTTTCCGCGATTGGATTTGGTACACAAAAATCTCTACTGGCAAGCGCATTATCGGATGGTTGTAAGTTGGTTTCGCTTTTTCAAAAGTCATCAACAGCTATAAATCAGTAGTTAATATCGGTACCTAACTGACATACATCCATGAAAAATGTCCTTAGGGCTGCAAACAGGAGAAAGCCTAACAGGTCTATTTTCACTTGGTGTGCCCTTATCACTGGATGTTGTGTAACAAGATGACTAATCAGCCGAGAGTATATGCATGGGTGGACAAACAATGCTTAATGTGACAGTCTAGGTAAAGGGAACTTCTCACTCCAAACTAGCATACGCCAAGTTTTTCGGAAGGTCTAGAATCATAGGTCAGATATCTGTACGTACAGCAACCATGTCTTAACCACTTTGCAGATGATGGAGCAAAGGTATCATGCATTCAGCGTGCAAAAAAAATGAATGTTCACTATCGTTATTCAATTGAAAGACAATTGCAGAAGTACCCTTCGAAGACTGATGGGATCCTGTTGAAAGGGTTTGTTTTGTGACTTCGTCATACATGAGCTTCCGTTAAAACCTGTGTCAGTGTACCACTGCTCAGTGACTGATTATCTTGTTTTATGACCGAATTTTGTATGTACTCATTGTTTTATTCATGCCGGTTAGCCTATACTGGTCATAATACAGCGTGATTGTTTAATGGACTACGCTAATTTCGATACTAGATTGAACAGTGATATGAACAAGATACCTTCATGCGCGCTCACTATTCACTGAGCCTCCTCTGACCGACAAACACAGCATGTTTTCAATGTCATCTGATGGACCAAGTAATTCCTCTGGTTACTAACTTTCTTCCCACTAAAATGACCGACCTGAGATCTGTGGGCGGCACTCTTCTGCTTATCCCCTCTGTTGAAGTCATGCGAGCCATAGTGAACTGGTAAAATGATTGGGGTGGCTTGTATTCAATGTTCTTCGCATTTACACACTGTTACTTCAGGATCAACGCGCTGTCACTCGTACCTTCTTTACTATAAACACTGTTTGAGACTACCGACAGTTCCATTCGCTTGGGCAGCACCACCTCGCCAGTTTGTAATGTTGCTGAACTACCGGAGCAACGAAACCACGTGTTGTTGTCATTGTTCGTTATCAGTGGCTTTTAACAGGCTTCTGACTATCGTTGAGAGGAAGAACGTATACCGTCTGGGTGCAATCTATTTTGTGATATGGTTCGGAGACATGACCTGTTCTTGGCGAAAGTGTGAACGAACTGGCTGTGTTTGCGAATGATTGTCTGTGTTAGTTAACCAGCATTAAGGTGATCGCCGGAGTAGTTCAGCTGTTCGCGGGTAACTAATTTTGAATTATTCGACTACATTATCAGCTTGTCAAAAGATCATGCACAGTGCGTTGGTTAGATCACGTACATCGTACCTCAGCTGAGTGTTTATCACACCAGTTATAGTTGAACAAATCACAACTGGTTTGGCAAACCCATGCGGTGGTTAATCAGCCACATAGTCGCAACTCCTGAGGACCAACGGCTTTGCTGAGTTAGGTGATCGACGTCGTTCACCAAAGTTAGAAACCGCGTGATCGCTCCAATCGCTGATTAGAAACGCTATCCGATGTGGTGGTACGGCGTTACTGCATAACACGCCCGCGTCTACACCATTGTTAGCTTTCCCAATCGATATTTGTTTCATTTTTGCCTCCTTTTGTCACGTCTTCTCTAGAACATTCCTGGTCACTGTCACGGTGGGTCAAGGCAGAACACTGTCTGATCAGGCCCATGGCTATTTATATGTGTATGTATGGTCAGTAGACATAAATAGTCTATAGTTGATTGGTAGTCAAAACGTGAAGAGCAAGCTCGTTTTGGAAAGCGTCTTCCTACCTCAAACTATAAGCTTTGTTAAGTCCTGATTTTTCTTGCCAGTATTAAAAGAAATCATTTTCTTCACCTTGATTTCAGCCTGCCGCTGATTGATGCACTGACTTTTTGCTGAACCAGTTTCTACGGTTCAGATTGAAATCATAATTCATCCATAATTACTGGCACTTAGCACCCGTAGTTTGTCTTTGGTTTGTGTACCAGTGCATTGCTTTACCAAATATCATGTTTTCTCTGTTGTTTTGGTTGGGTTTGATTTATTACGGTTCATGTGAATTACTATCCGCATTTTATGGAGATATTCAGTGTTTCCTTTCGGTTGAACACATGGTCATAAGGGTTATCTAATTTGTGGTCTCATCTTGGTGACCTGTTCCGCATGTATAACAGAAACTGCTCATTCGGACCATTTTTGCCGATTATCCGGTCAAGTATTTTTCAACAATTCACGACAGTGCTGAATAGATATTCTTTCCTGTTCTATCTTCGAATAACTGTGATCCAGCTTGCCCTAAAGTCAATCACCAAATCTCTACCCATGTTCATAGGAATTTTGGATCATTGCATGTATTCCATAAATTCCAAGGATTTTAATTTACAACAACTGACAGTCTAATAAATGGTATTCCTGAGTTTCCAATTTCTAAATTTAAACCCAGTAACTTTCGTCTGCTGCCTTTTCTAGATGACAACTATGATAGTTTGGGCAGTACCGGGCTCAATAATGTGATCTTGTGTGTCGCATGGTATCGGCATATAAGCCGGAACTCCATTGTCACAATATGGCCCGGAACTTCCGAAGCAGCCGCTAATAGAAAATCTTCTCTTATTGAGATAGTCTGAGGCTCAACGAAAGTGTCCAGAACCTCTTAATTCACGTTTACATACAGCGACCAATACAGGAGTCGAGTTTAGATGAAGGTACACACTTATTTACATGCTATCTCCTTTCTGCAGCTATTTACAGTAAAAGCACATCTGTGTGTAAATATACGGTAAAGTAACATCTAAATGCGGTTGCCTTAGGGTGCAATGTACACATTCTAGAACTTGATATTGACTTTTTTACCCGTTATGGGATTCCCCTTACATGACAAACAGGAACTGACTCATTTCTCATCACTTTGGACCAATTAGCCGGTCTAAATAAACAGTCCTCACCTCAACGTACTACAATCGACCCTATGACCAGGTGCACCAGATCAATTGCGCGTACTGATTTGTTGTTTTTCAGGTCACTTGTGTGCTAGTCCGTTTCAGACTGCCGTTGGTTGCTGTTCGAACTTAAGACCAGGTGTTTGGTAACTGTTGTCGTTAATGCTGTATTCTCCCAAATGGAATCAGGCCTTTGCCCATTTCTCACTGGGTGACATTGCTTTGTTTGATTGGTGCGTTGAATACAAACCCACTCGCGTGTAAATTGGCCATCACCTTTTTTTTACTCGAGCTACTCAATAATTGGCTGCTAGTTTCGTCACTTGTGACTACTATTCTAATTGTCCCTGAACGCTTTTCAGACATTCTAAAATAACTCATCAATGATAGCCCAAATCTAGCGATGAAGACACACGAACCTTTCATGAAAAGAAACATGTATGCCTGGTCATTTCGCAGATATTTGTGTGCCGTTTCTTTGGCTAGGTAAGCTCCGCTTTTTCTGCTGGATGCTGATCACCGAAGGCATTGCTCCTGCATAACGATACTACTGTCAATGTAAATAGTAGTCCATTTTATATCTATAATTTCATCGGTTCCATCTGAGGGACGGCGTGCGTTCATCCGATCCATTGAGGTTAATTGACCACTTTAATTCATTTCCTGCTATGCTAATGTGGTAATAGAAATGGCTGACGGTAGTTTTAAAAAAAGATATTGGTGTTATTGCATCCAGAGTCATGTGTGGTTTTCGTTTTTAAAAATGTTTGACCAGTGATGGATTATGTGGTGGTTGGATATTTTGCGTCGAATAGCTGGAACATATGCAGTGCAGCACTTATCGTTCGCTCGCCATTCGCTTTGAACACTGTATTGAAAAAAAACTCACCGTGCCAGTTCGACTGTAGGCGATCCAATGGAGCTCTAAGATGTATGTATTTTAAAACAGCTTGTACACCTTACGCAGTTCCAAGTGCTGTTTACCCATTGATACATTGGGTTGTGCAACGATAATTGCCGCGCCTGTTAAATGATCTGTCCATTACTGTTTGGTTTATCTCTACTCAGTCGTTTGAAGTCAATCCTTTTCATTGATTCTTCTGTTTCTTGTGCTTACTTCGTTTTCGCTATCTCAAGTAAGCATCAAATTTCCTCCTAATGATTAGTTTAGACGTAGATATTCAATAGGTTATTTTGTTACGCAAACATGGTAACTTTCTAGGTGACCGTATTCCTTATTCTCACCATCATTTTGTGTTACTCACAATAATATGCGTGTCATTTCTAGTTGCAAAGTTAGCCCAATTAATGTTCATATAAAACATGCTTTCTGTATTGATCAAAAAGCCTACTCGTATCCCGTATGACTCCTCCTCAAACTTAGGACTGGCGATGCATCACAACTCGTGCAGAGTTACCTTATCGAAGCAATCGAAAGCCTTGGCCTCAGAAAGGCACTGGTAGGGCACGACATGGCAATCGCCGTACTCATATTTGGGTCGGTGGAGGTCAATGCAAAGGTCCACGAGGCCCGGAATCCTATTTCTCCATTCTCCCTCGTGATGTTCGTTTGGCTGGACTACTCAGTATGCTCACGATTAAACATGCTCAGGTGAGTGCTTGTCCACATTGTAACTTTCCGATAATTGTCAATCTCACCCACCTGTGAAATAACGGGAAGGTTTTTTTTTGTCATGCTTCGTTGTTTTATTACACAACTGAAATGTCTGGAGAAAACAAGCTTATCTCATGCACATATGCGTTTCGTGACATTTCGCCATCCTATCCATCTTTCGTTCAATCGATACGTAGTCGTTTAAGTTTTGCAGTATGGTTACTATTGAAAACAAGGTTAGAATGCGATCCAGTTTACTATGTTATTCCCTTATTGTTAGTTACTTAGGCTTAAAGACATTGATACACTGTACCGTATAGTTACGAAACAGTCGGCTAACCACTTAACTCCCAGCACCTACGTCATATACAAACTGGCTATCGTGTGTCATGTGTACTGCCAACCTACGAATCTGCAGTGCCACATCCATTGCACTTCGTTAGGACGCCAATCAAAACTAGCGTTCCGCAAGCCTCCGTTATATTATTGTTGTTATTAATATTGTCACGAACAAATCTGATGACATTCACGGAATAGAAAGTTAACAAAAACGATTGATCAGAAATTTGAAAGCGTAGAATTGGATGTGACAACAAAAAAGAACAACTTTCTTCTTTTCGGCTGTATCCTAGATTTTTGCATTCGTTGTTGCTTGTTTAGATGATTTTTCTACACAAAAAAAAAATTTTTGATAAATAAAAAAATATCAATGTAGTTAGTTGAAGGTCTCGACAGCAGGTATAACAACATCTGCGCCATCAACCTTGGCTTACGGTCATATTATACAATGTATTCCTTATGCAATGATGTTAACCATATGCTTGAGACCAACTCCAAAAAGCAGTGCAACTACTACGCAGTTACTTGATGTCCACACCTGAAGCAGTGGACATCGTAACATACTGCTGTCGTTTTAACGTATCTCTGCGTTTGGGGGCCCAAGTATCCGCGACAGTTTTAGTTGAATAGGTTGCAACATATGAGATGGAATCGCGATCTCTGATGTTGTTGTTGCTGATATTTCGTATATTTTGTAAATAACATTATTGTGGATCATCCGTTTTTCTGTGTCCGTCCCTTGTTTCACCACCTTGGGCATTGCTTGAAAAGAAGCATACATTCCTTTTACGTGTATCTATTTTGTACAGGATGATCTGCATATCGTGGACGACATGGCTTTATCTGATTCGCTCGAGCAACAGGCAAAGGATATTCTTCATGAGACCCTACAACCAATAGTTAATGATTTGGATCAAATGGACCCGTTGTCAGCAGCGAATCGAACTCGAGTCTATCGATTCACAAAGGCCATGAACAATGCAGCTATCTATTTGCGTCAGTTGGTTGACGCTCGGCGTTGGGGTCCTTCGGTTTTATTTGTGACAGAGTAAGTATAGTACTGATTCTAGTTGTTCTTACCTACAGTGTGGCACGATGGTTGAGTCCGAACAGCTATCTCCACGATATGAAGATATCTTGGCTTGAGTACTCTTATTAGCTATCCATGCCTAGTTGCAACTGAATTTATCGGATGCATACTAGAACGTCATCCTTAAACCGCGCGAAACGAATTTATCATGCACACGCGAAGTCTGTGTAGTCGTGATAACCAGAACACACCGAAACAATGTGAATAACGATGGGTTAAGTGTGCACCGTCGTTTATTTAAGCACAGCTGTGCTAGAGCTGATCGGTTTTTCACCAGTTAGGTCTGGCCGAGTAAATAGAACATATTCTTGAATCCTGATACAGCTTTTTGTGTAGTGCTCACTGTTGATGCTGCTTCGTGATAATCTATGTCAATGTAACCCGAACATCACTCGCAATTGATCATAGCCTTCGCATTCCCATAGACTCTTCACTCAACCCATTTTGAAAAGAAACACTGAACTTGAGTTGTGCTGCTGTTAGAGCCGTCAGTAGTACATGTCCTTGCCACCGCCGGGACGAGAACTCCGGCCATGTTTTTATGAGGCAACCGTGTTAACCACTGTGCCACTCACCTCACACCATACACGGCTCAGTTATCATATGCGAAAGCCCAGTCACATTCGCTTGCGAACGATTATTAGATTGCCCGATCGCTTCGAGTGGAAACACAGTAACTGCTCCGTTAATCCCAATCATTGCCCCCCATAGCTAGGACTTCTCTCCAACTTGAACTCAGAGAAACCACTGAACTTGTCCAGTGATGTTTTGACTATTGGTGAGCAGTAGAGTCTGACCGAAACGTCTATGGGAGTACAATGATTGCGTTCACCTGTGAATGATATTCAGCTTCTATTAACCAAAAATCCCGTGCTACTTAGTAGTAATCTATGTTAGTGTTGCGATCTTTCCGGGCATTCATTTTTCTGCGATCAATCTGAAAGGTTTGCTATACTCATTTAATGTATGCGGCTTCTTTGCCGATAGGTGTTCGTTTTTCACACCTACATTTTGGCAACAAAGTGACTGCATTGTCTGTTCCTGTTTGGACAGATATCGAATCCTCAGACAACTGCATCACACAAGAAGGCCCTATCCGGATCGTTTGTTTATTTCAGCCGTGGATTTTTGATGTAACTTGGAGTAACGTTTATGATCTCTTGTACTATTTTTCGAGGAAAATGCAATGGTCGTCCACGATAATCTCCGTTTAGAACATGTTGCTGTCCAGAGCTGATGAGTTGAACCATTTTCACAGATTCAGCCATCGAGGTCTGTGTGTAACCGTTATATCGAGTGGAAGCAACCGTTATGCAACGATTAGGATTAGAATCTAGTATTTCGTAACAAGAATTGTGCAAATTCATTCGCTTGATCCTCAAGGATCCTCAAGCCTTAAATAGTCAGGTCATGTACTGAAGATATCATGCACATTTTTACCGAGATCGCGACCGACTAGCCTAAGATACGAAGCAGATAACTGATGACTTGATATAAACAATTAAAGTTAGGTACCAACAGGCTAGTCATTGCTAGTCGAGCTTCTCTCATGGATGAGACCCCGACTCCTCACATGGCTGGTGGCGGGGGCGTTGGAAAAGGTGACTTGGTTGCGTATACGTTACTTTCGTTTGACGGAGTAAGATACGCTATTATTAACGTGAGGCAACGATAGCCGCAAGAAAACCATCTTACAGATTCCGCCTTACCATCATTTACATCCCGTTTGTTTGTTTGCGAAATGTAGGTCCCTTGTTGTTGTTGAATACTTGAGTTTTAACAGTCTTTTTGTAATTGAATTCCATCCCGTTTTCTTTTCTTTTTTGTTTATGGCTTGTTGTTCTCTGCATAGTTGTATGATGGTTAAACACTCGTGTGAACAACCAATACTTTTATATCTGTGGTGACGATGGTGACGATTCGTCTTCCTTGGAAATACCAACTTGAGTTGCTGTTTTAGAATATCACTTATTGTGAGTGTATGTTCTTAGACTTCGCATCGTTTGGGATCTTCTTCAACGGTTCTTTTCGGGACAGTACATTGTGATCCATTACAGCGTTGTTCTTTGATTTGTGCTGATGGTGATCCTTCACATCAATCGATACAGGTAATAGATTGTTTGTTAACCGTAGCTTTGGTAGCCATTTCGTTAAACCAATTTAGCATGAGATCTATTCGGATGATCAACAGATATGAGTGGTAATAGTGCCAGTGGTTGTCAGACAACCGGATACCGGCATGCGTGTACCGAAAGCCCAGTCGAACTCCAAAGTTTTCATTGACCCATCTGGCTGTTCGATCTGTTCACGAGGAACGTGTATAGGCTCATTGCAGTCACATCTGCCAGCTCCGCAATCCCAGTGTATTTCAGGCGTGCTTATGCCGAAAAAAATGAAGTCTAGGATGAATCTAAGTAACACGACCCAGTTGTATTCGGTCCATTGTATTTTAGTTATGTACTACGTGGTAACTCCAGGACCAGAATTGAGCAGTATGTTCCCATTTATTGATTCGACTTTCGTTCTGTTCCGTCGTATTCGTGTGCTTTTCTGGTTAGCAACGACGCAACTTCAAGAGATTTCAGCCATCCCTCTCCGCCTCCACGTAATGGTCTAACTTACATGCTGGTTTAGTCCGGAAAGCTATGCTGACTGATTTCGATCCTTCTAGGTACTACCATATGAGACAGTAAGACACGTAGCGATTTGGTTCACATTATTCGATTTCATATTAATGATTGTCTGGTAGTGCTTAGGTAGTGCGGCACGGTCCCTTAAGTATATGAAAAAGCTACATACCTGTTGTCTTTCGAATAAAAATGAGAGAGATTGGAACAGGTACTCTCAAAACCAGAGTACATTGAACATCCAACGCTTGCCTACTATCGTCAGCTTATTATCCAATAAAATGGTGAATTCTACGGTACAATCTTTGAAAAAAGACGTTGTTTTGAGTACATCTACTACACGCAACACTAATCGGAATCATTTGGTAATGGTCCATTCATTGCGCCTTGGAACTAGGCTGGCTCATTACTGCCGAGTGAGTCAGATACTTGGGTCATTGATTTGGGTACAATCCTCCTCTCTCTCCCCAAAATCCGCAACGCAAGTGACAACGTTAGCTCTGAACTACGGTTGCCATAGTAGCAGACTAGTCCATTGGTTGTCATCTTCTTTCTCTTCCCCTGATTTCAATTTCCATTTCCTCAAACTAAAACCACATAGATCTTATACTCAAACATCATTGTATAGTAATCAACTTAGCTTAAAACCCGGATCACAACATCCAAATGCTTCAGCAATTCGTACAGGCACGAATCAATCAGAATAGAGTGTCACCTGTTTAGATAGTTAGATGAATGCATAATATTCTGTTGAATAGGCTAGTTTATCAGTAACCGTCTGATCTATACAATATCATCTCTTCACCTGTAATCAGGGTTCTACGTATCCACACTCTATAACATGCTTCTACTATCTCTAATGAACGTGTCCCAAGATCGTTGTGATTTAGGTTTTCAGATTTAATTTTTTCCAGTCATCAAAAGTATCGTTATGAAAAAGCTCCCAGTTAATGAGGTACAATTTGGTTCATTAAGTTATTAATTGGCTTTACGATAAATAATATCCGGTTTGCTTAGAGCTTGTGGTACTTATAAATCAATAATACTCTAAACTTAAGTTTGTTAATCGAAGACCTAAGTTTATAACAATCTCAGATTGTTTCACATACAATGGGTGGTATGTTTGGTGTCCGGAAACTGTTCACTGACAGCGATTATTCCTTGTTGCAGTTATGCATATCTCACATACCCTGTATATCAGGTTCCGTATTTCATCACAAAGCGCGGTAGTGCGTCAAATGGAAACCGCTCTGTGCGACACGATCGTGAACGTAAATTGATTATATCACCATCAACTACCGGTGGCGTCACTCTGTTAATTATTGATGTTCAGTTTGAAATAACCGCGTCGTTATTTATGTTCGCTTCTTTTCCTCATTTGCTTAGAAATAATCCGCTCACAAACTTAGAATGGTCGACTAGAACAATTACGAAGAGGCTGTACAAAGTGCTTATCAGACGGCACTCATACGAGCAGCAGACAAAACTCTCAGTGGTTATACGAATTTTCTACAAAGTTCTGTTCCGAAGCAGCGCTGAAGTAGACTTCTATCAATTCCACATGCTATAAACGAATGTCGACTGATCCGTCTCCCCTTTCCGGTTACAACAGTGACCGTTATGAATTAATCGAAAGGATCAAAGGGAGGGGCAGTATTTTTATCACGGAATAACCGGGTGTTGTTTTTGACTTGCATGGTTGCACTGGCCATCATCAGAGTGTTTGTATGGTTATGTGTGAAAAAGATGATTCACTAATGCACAATTCGTCGAAATCTGAAGTAGCTCCAAAGCATAAATCATTGAAATGTATTAAAACTTCAGATCTAAAATTTCTTTATCCGTTGCTTCAAATATGATGGTGATGAGGAACCATCCGGAGAACTACCAACACTTCTTCATTCCATACAGCAGACTGAAGAGGTACCTCGTTTTGGTGCTTATCAACGGTCATTCAGATCTCCGAAAAGATGTCGGAACATCATGTAATGGTTACATCCATACTGCTTACAAGTTTCATAATTCGACAGCTTCTGAAGTACTGGGATGACCAAATGTGAGGATAACAGACAGATTTCAGGCCTGGTGGTGAGTGCGTCAATCATAGCTCCACCTTGTGACATGCATTGGAGCACTGACCTTCCTCTTATCAACTGGCGAAGATCGCTGTTGTTCGTACTTTTCGTGCTAGAAATCCTACCTCAGCCAGGTAGACAACGCTTACCCACTTTGTTCAATGGAACAGCCAGGCCTTTATATTTCGTGACCAGGTTGTTGCTTGACCATCACGTGATTTTACCCAGCTGTTAGCAGTACCTACCGTTGAGCGTACTATCTTCATCTCCCTTAATGCTTAGTTCACCAACCATAAATAGATTGTACCATTTCCACCAGAGTAACTGGTGAGAAACGAACGAAGTGTATGTACAAAAAATCTTACACTCGACTAGCCTTTTTCAGATTCATTCGGAAGGCTCATTGTTTCAATATATATATATATATATATATATATATATATCCACTTGTTTTATTTGTTGTCAATGGCTTGCTTTCTTCTCCTTGGTTGTATGAGTTCAGCATCAACGCTGTTTTTGATAATGATGTTGGTGATGATGATGACGGTATTGATCAGCCTGTTGTAGATATCCGCGTTCCTCTGAAAGCAGGTTGCCTGTCACCTCGGTTTTCCAACGTGATTGCTGGGATTTTGCCTCATCTAACCGATCGTAATCACAGTTTTGCTTATCTCATTCTAGGGCACCATGTTCTCCCATGTGGTAAATGTTTCTAACTCCACAGTGGATTGTGTGTGCTGAAAAGCGATGGGGTGTGGTATATTCCAAGGTGGTCATTTCAAACCAAACATTTTGGTCGGCGTGACCGTCAAAAGTGACGGATGTTGACCGATCTTGAGTATGCAGACGACATTTAGTTCTTTTTTGCAGTCAAACCCGGAATAGGTGATATGACAGGGCTCTGTAGCATGCTCGCCGCATCTTCGAAGCGTGAAGTGTTGTTACAAGATTAGACTGACCGTAGGCCTCCATTTTCTATTGCAAGCGAGCCGATTCAGGTTTTATCATCTCAACATGACTGACGAAACGTAGTTAAGAATTGCAACGTCACTCTGTTTGTATATCTTCATCATTTCTAGTGTACTAAAGAGAGGCTGGCCGAGAGTGTGTGTGCGTTTAGTCTTATTCTACAAGCTAGGGATATGGAAAATGTGTATAAGTTCTCGGCATTCAACCAGCGTTGTTTCCTCCAGTTGGCTTGTCACCAGTGGGTTGCTTTTGTAGGTGTACTTGAGAAATCTCCAAGATTCCAACTGACGGCGGAAGTAATGGAAAAACACTGCTGATCGAGTCACACACTTGTCACACCACTTATTGAGTGCAATTGTCGATGGTTTGAATAGATCTCAAAGTAGCCATGTGATAAGTTAGTTGGTTGTGGATTCCAGTAGTCTGCAGAGTAAGATTATTTATTTCTTCTGCCGAGTTAAGAACCACGAGCTCATTCACATCACCAACTGGAAACGTTCTAGAGCCCGTTTCCCCACTGTTTTTGATGCATCTCCGTTGATTTTGCTTATCTTTTACTCTCCTTACATTTATATTTATTTGCTGATCGGTTACGTCATGGAATACTTCCGGACTTAACGCAAGTCTAAAAGATACTCCTCCTTAATGTACCTCTAAGCTGACAGTGTATGCATGTATGTGTGTTTTTTATTAGCTTATCATCTTTTGGTTCTGTCTACGATCTTATGTCGCTATCTTCTGTTCTGACGTAGACCACTTTGATCCTAAACAATGTTATTTACAGTGTAATTTTTGTAACCTGCACGATACATGTTTACCGTCTATCTTCTAATCTGACTGCACTTTTTCCGTTCGCAGATCTAACTCGCCATTTGACGCACTAACATCCTCGCTCTCCGTTGGTAATTCGAATCTAAGCAACCCTGAAGATACCATCAATTGGGATGATCTGCCAAACTTAGCCATTCATTTGGCATGTAGTGCGTATGCCAATCACGTGGAAGCCGAACAATCTCCGGAAACGTCGATGTATTCGTTCGAAGCTGTTGCACCGCGAGCCACGCATCCTGGAAGAGGCTTGACTCTGATGCCATTACACGGTTTGAATGTGTGGTCCATGGTGCACCACGATACTTTGGTTATCTCACTTGCATGTCTTGAACAATTGGAATCACGGCTGTTAACCGCTCAGCGCTGTTTGGTTCGCGACGAGGCTCTGGAACCACCCAATTTTCACCCTACATTATCCGAGGCACTTGCACTCAGCGAACAGCCTGAATCGTTGGAGAATGACACAGAAGGTCTAGATCAGTCCAGTCGTCGTCACTTCTCTGATCGTTTGGAGTCAGTCTACGCAAAGCGGGTGAAACTGTCGTAGACTATTCACCAGTATCAATCGCCCTTCACTTCTGTACAGCGATGTCTAACGATCCACCGACTTCTCTGTGTTCCCTTCTCAATACACGCACTACAACATCCGTCCGTTTATGTTTTTTAACTGCAATCGCCCTTTATCTTGAATCAATGGCAACAGATTAAGATAAGGGAATTAACACGATCCGATCTTTTCAGGTACAATTGTAGAACACGTATGCTTAATTGACCTTGTAACCCCAGTTGACGGGAGAATCACGTGCGAACAAGGTTGTACAATGCAACCGATCACGTGAACTGTTTGTTGCACAACCGCAAATGCAAGTGAGCGGGCACGTGTCTATCGACCACCAGTTACTGTCCAATTGGAATACGGCATCACGTGACAGAAAGGCAGAAGGGTAGAGAAAATGAGTATAGCGGACGTCACTATCCGTTACTCTAGCCCAACTGCCCTTCCTGTAGAACACATCCGACTATTAAATTGTTATGCAAATCCGAAACGCACACTGAATTTACCCTTGGTCAATCAAGCTAAATGTGCCTGTTTGGAAATATGATCGACTTGGCTTAGGCAACTGAACTGTTTCCAAAATACATGCTCGATTAATCACATCACGCGTTGCTTCCGCTGACATTCGAGTATCGGTAGAGGGTGTTTGGTTAGCAACAATCAATTAGAGCCCACTTACATACGTAACTTCTTGTGGTAGTAATCGTTTCCGCGGAGCAGTTAGCCGTTAACACACTTGTATCGCGCACACGCCGCAACATACCGAGCCGCTAACCTCGAGGCTGCTTAAGACTCACCCGTCCATGACACCTTCTCGAGCTGCTAGCAAAGTGTTATGTATTTATTGAAATCTTTCCGTATATGTCAATGAGTCGCTGTTCGTGCAGATGACTGAATAAACTCGGACGTTAGATTTGCGTACGCCTCGAAAGACTCAGAATGCGAACCACTTGATCGAAAAGGGTAGACTGGAAAGCCTATGGAAATGCGACCAATTGTGGGTGATGTCCAAAATCCCCTACTGCTCAACAAGCTAATGATTTTTGTGACTACAATTTGGAAAGAAGTCCTAGCCGAGGGGTCCTCGATTGGAGATAACAGGACAGTTACCGTTTCTCCTCTCGAGACGATCGGACAATCAAAGCATTACTCACAGGCGAATGTGGCTGCGCGTTCACGTGATGATTCAGTCGTGCCACATGTGAAGTTAGTGGCGCACTGGTCAACACAGTTGTCTCATGAAAGCGTGGCCGGAGTTCTAGTCTCAGCCGTAACAAGAGTATGCACTACTGACGAGCTGCTCTAACATGAGAGAAACTCCAGTCTAGTGCTTCTTCTCGAAATGGGCCGACTGGAAATTCTGTGAGAATGCGACAGCTGCGATCAATTGTGGGTGATGTTCAATTTATGTCTGAGAAAGCTTATTTGAGCAATCATTCCCTTGAATCATTTGGTGGATTGCATCACACAGAGGATTGGGTGGGTAACTGAATTCAAATGTGAAATTTTATGCTTCTGACGTGGCTTACTAGCTCAGCTGGTAGAGTGCTTGGGCACGCTGTTTCTGTCACTAGTCCGGATCCAACCGAACCTGAGATCTTTTGCAACTTGGTCCCTTCCAAATCTATAGATCGTTTGGCTTCCCATTGTGAGGTGGAATCTGCCGAGAATGTGTTGATATCCTTCATTGTCCGTTTAGTCGCCCAACTATCTCCTACTTCCCACGTTTTCGTGAGACAGAGCTGTGTTTCACATGATGCGTTTGAGGTGAACTTCTAATTACTAACCTGGAGCATAGTTGTGTTTGTGAACGCCACTTACCCAGTTTTCAATAGACGTTAGTCGTGTGGTATGTTATTCACTGAGTTGCAGAACTAAATCCCGAAATTACAACGTCTTGAACGCCAGAGCACTAGATGGTCGTGCTATTATTTCGTACTAACTTCAAAGTTTTATGATTATAAAGTCGCACCAAACGTGTTCCATATTTTTACATATTTCTACAATGAACTTTTTAAGTAAAAAATGGGCAAGATGGTGTTCGGAACAGGTGAATTTATAATTAGTTCACCTCCCATATAATTTGTGTTTTCTCTTGCACTGAAATCTGCCTTTGCCGGTGTCTGACTTTCGAATACTTCATTCTTCATGGAAACGGGTACCAGCCTATGTTCATAGAGCCGAGAGTCTCGAGTATGTACTCACTGGTAGTGTGAATTATTTTTGCTTCTTGCCTCTGGTTCCTAAGTTCATCAAGACCATCAATACGTGGATTGTTACAGTAGTTCTAGCTGGTATTAGTGTGTGCTGCCCAGCCTTGTAATGTCATGTTTTGTGCACATCACAAGCTGCATGTGCCGTTCACAGTTCGGTTGTTGTTGTCGTGGCATTGTCACGCTGTCGATCGATCATATGATACGAACCAGATCAACTAAATCTCATTAATTTGACCGTTTCAGACTAAAGTAGATGGTTGCTTAAGTGTCACTTTGGTAGTCCCATGGTAGTATGACTGAGACTACCGCTTATTCTGAAGATGGATCATGAAGTGATACGCTGCTGAAGAATAGCAAAAGCATTGGAAACTCATAGAAAAGAGTAGACAATCGCGAGGACACATGCTTGTCACTGATCGCGAAATACTACCACATCCAAGAATGTTTTCAGCAAACGGTGTGGAGGATCTCACAGCCCTCAACCTGACAGATCGGATCTACCAACTGTGCCCTGCAGAACTACCAAGCCTATTGTAACTCACAATCAACTTATTGCATGACTGTTTTGAGATGTCTTCAAACTGTTGACAGTTGCACTGAATACGTGGTATAGCAAGTGAAGTGTGTTAATCGACCAGTGTAGACTGTACCTTCTCATTACCTTGGTTATCAGTGGCGATCCTGGAGATTTCTTAAATACGCGCCAACGTGTAGTGCGTTTTTCACACAGTCTAAGTAGTGCAAACAGCGTGATTGGCTACTGACAGGTTATTTGCATCTTTCGTGCGTGTGTCTGTGATCTTTACAGCAGGATATTAGCTATCTAAGATTGACTGCAACCAGACGGACATGACGAGAGAGCTATTTAATGCTGACTAGAACGCATGTAAAGCGCGTTACAAATGCGCATGTTAATGTCGGCTTGTTCTTGCTGGCGCGTTCAGTCTTAAAGTTACTCCACGGGAAGACACCATTTGCAACATACCTTCTCACGAAAAACATTTCCACAAATCCCCTTACCATTTTGTCCCGTAGGCAAATAATACATTTCAATTGTGATAGTACCGTTTTGAAAATGTCACCTCGTATGAATCTGAAACATTCTTGTGCCTATCTGCGTTTAAAGTGTGCAACATTTTTGCCATATATTTGTTCTGAACAGCAAACCTGAATTGGTTAGGCCTGACGGTTCGGAAAATAGGCAGTGCACTTTGCTATTGGTGCAAGTGTTAATTCAGTTGCCCTCGTCTTTACCACCCAGTAACGTGAATCCAGTGGGTCCAGAGGTGCACACTGATAAGGTTTGTAGGCACACTGATGACACCAATAGCTCGAGTCTACGACTACTCGCTGGGTACAACTGGAGTATGTTACAAGCAAGCCACCAGTGCGCTAGGCTGACTGGTTTGCTGTCAGCGTAACAGAAGTTTTAGGATGACGAATCTTCTAATATGTTCCAAAGTAGACCATAGGGTCGAATATGCTTTGTCTGATAAGCAACGTTTGTGCATGTTTTGGTCCTGTCCTTTACCGTGATTATAAGGCTGAACACTATGTAGAGTGAGTTAAACGCAAGGAACGTCGGTCTGAAGATAGGTAAGCATGAACAGAAATGAGAACCGTTTCCAAGGAACTGATTGCGCCCACTCGTAAAATGGTTGAAAATCACTCCGATTGCCGCTCCGGGGCCATATGCTTTTTCCTTCAGCTGGTAGTTGATGAAGTTAAATTTTCTCTTAGTATGCTTGGGGGCTGTGTATTTCAGACACGCCTTCGGATCTCTTTATTGCTCATCTGTTGCTAACACTACACTTAAGTTGTGGTACACTGCTGATGACTGGAAATGAGTTATCCAACTAACATCACCGATTCGGACGAATGGGAGTGTGTAACCGTGAAGAAATGGAGTGCACGTTGTGTTATCTTTTTGACGGCTGTTTTGGGTGGCGTATCATCTACCGGATTGCAAGATCTGTTCGTCAGCGACACTGTCAACTGTTACGATACTCTGATGACAATCATGGATTTCGGGCATACCTTTACTATAATTCTATGGTGTGCACAAGCACAGAATAAACGTTGTGGATAGCGCAACTCAATGTGTCGTAATACCCTAGTTGCTAAAATTTTTACATCTCACACCGTCTGTGATTTAACCATGCGGGATTTCATTGGCGTACTCTAAATCTGTGTTTCTATAGTGTTACACCGCTGTTGGCGTGACCACCAGAAGCTTTCTGCAAAACTTTATTCTTAGTAAAGTCCAACAGAATCGAACGAATAGGAAACCCTTGCCGCTGGAAAATGTGAAGCGTTTCGATGGTCTACACTTCGTTTTTACTAACCTATTCTATATGTGTATATGGCTTTGTGATAATCTATTCCTCAACAAAACACTCCTGAACAAAATCTTTTCAACAGACTACCGTGCTGTTCAGAAACACAGCCGCTGTCGGTAATTGGTAAGAACTGGCGATCTCTTAGCAGATGACGGATAGTTGACCAACGCATGCACGGATTGTCAAATACTTGTTCCTGCACTTCTGTAACGCAAATCATTACAAGCAGACCACCATATACTCATACAAAATCACGATTTTTCTGCTTCTCGTCTGTATTGTGTGGCCGATCGATGTTAATTGCCTGTATTAAGACCGTTCCATTATGGCTGATGCAATAATTTGGATCACTGAAGATCGAAAAATGGAGGGAAACACTAACGAAACCCGACTCTAGCGGTTGTTTTCGAAAGAGAATGACTGAAAGTCTGTGGAAATGCGACAGCCACGATCAATTGTGGGTGGTGTTCAAATTATATAAAAACAAGGTTACCTACTACTCAATTAACCATCAGCTTATGTGTTGTGCTCATGCAATTCGTACTGATAAATCTTTCTTACCGTCACCATTATGCCGCAGAATTATTGTTTCGATTCAGCTTGAATTAGGACACGTATGGGCCCTGTCACTGGCCAATCCTGGATTACAGTTGTCCACACCTTGAGTAGGATCGATAAGGTGGACTGTTGCGGTAGTTAATAGAGGAGGTAGCCCCCTCTACCACCGAATATTTCGGGAAGACTTCACGAGGACGGTGAGGGGGTCAAGACCGATGGCTGTGCGAACGCTCTACAAAGGAGGATAAAATTTTATCATCCATGCTATGTGAGGGAGGTCCATTAAGTTGTATTGGACTACCACAAATGTGGTGCTGACTGTCACCTTTTTGTAAGCCTGCTGGCTCAGAAGGCGACGCAGTGATTCAAGAGCGATTGATTGGTTTCAAACATCACTATCAGAGAGGTTGTCATGGTCTTCTCTCTCCCCTGAAGTGGAAAAAGGCATCGAACAACGAACGTTGTAAATAGGAAGAATTTTACTAGGCCTCAGAGGTCAATTCAGGAAAGTTCACATCGCTCAGCATGTTGTTAAAAAGGTAACCTGAAGCGACACGCGAGTTGTTTTTTGATGGCCTCCTGACCACCAGCATGGTAACAGGAGGGGAAGCTCGGAAAAAAAACTACTTCCGATCGCGATAGAAAAACTGGTTTGCAATACGATACTGTTGAATGTGTACGATCGGAGAAACATTGCAACGGCGTTTGTCACAAAGGGGCTGAGCGAAACAGTGACGAACAAGATTCCTGTTGAAAACGAATTTGCCAGTTAAATAAAAGTTTTGTCAATTTTTTATTTGAAGCAGGAAGTAAACTAAAGTGCGCGACTTACAGCAGGACTTAAGTCCGAGGCAAAGAAATTATGAGGGCTTGGAATACTTTTTGATTTACGCAGAGTTTCCGTCTTCTTAATTGGACGGAGACCATGTATGTGGGTTTAGCTGTGCATTGTGATCGTCAGAACGATAGTTAAATTCATGTTGTGTGACGGATGTCTGCATCGATAATCATGTCATCTGGGTGTCAATCAGGATTTTGTCAGATTGTGCCACCATTTACTAGGAACAGATTGCCGTTGCAGTTGATACTAAAATAAGACAATCTTTTAATGTAATATTGAATGGTTCCGCCAATGAGAAAGTAGTTAGCTGTACAAAATATCCAAGTCAGTTCGAAGCAGTGAATGTGGATTAGTGGTTCACGTCTACTGTGACTGTCCTTTATTTGTCCTAGTTCTCACATCAAATATATCCATTCACATGACAGAGTGGTGTCCATCTTGTCAATGTATGCAGTTAAAGTTACATAACAACACTTTCTTTTTCTTTTCAGATGAGACCGAATTGCAAGAATCCGATCTCGGCTCGATTTTTCGCAATGAGGTCTCATCTAAATCCTAAAATACGCCACACTACTTATAAGTAGTACACTTCCTTTTCCAATGACCCGTTGGAACACACGTAGTTTGTCACGTTAGTTTTCTCACCGGTGTAGTGTGTGGCTACGGTAAATTGCTAAAATACTTATTCGTTTAGCACAATGTATTTATGGCTGCGCGTGATTGATCTCGGGACACTGTATGCACCTAATGTGACGAAGTATTTCAACTCTCGGTGAAAATATCATCCTGTACATTAAGGAGGCATGATCTGTTCTCACACATTAAACGTATGCAACTACAGTTAGTGGTACGACATCCCTCAGTTAACTCCCGACAAGTTTATTGCTATGGGTCGTTCGTTTCCTCTAGCTCCATATGCCGATAGGTAGAATGGTATTTCGACTGATATAAGTTGAACATCGCTGCTGTAGACTTTTCAACCGGCCTCATTCGAAAAGAATCAGTGTATTCGAGTTGTTCTTGTTAGAGCTCGTTAATAGGGCATTTCCTTGTCACGGCCGGGTTTTTGACTCTGGCCACACTTGTTGGTATTTAGAATACCTCTCAACAAATTTAATGGTTTCTACCAGCGGAGAAGTCGTAGTCATCGATGAGGTTAACAGAACAATTGATATGCCTCTTCCTCAAGCGATCAGGCACTCCGGATGTTACTCACAAACGTTCGTGACTGTTCATTCGCATATGATAATTTGGTCTTACTTAATGTGAGGTTAGTGACTCGGTGGTCTACACGGCTGCTCCACTAAAGCGTGACCGGATGCAAAGTCCTGTCGTGACAAGCATATGCACTAGTGACGAGCTCTAATGAGAACGAAACTCCAGTCTACTAGTCCTTTTTAAACCGGGATGACTGAATATTTTATGGGAATTCGAAAGCCGTAATCGATTGCGCCAGATGTACAACTTATGACTAGTTCCAATTTGTCGGCCGTCGAGTTCTAGGGCTCAGATGTCAAATCGAACCATTCTGAAACAGAAATGAGTCGTTCGTGTTCCCATATGTACGTGTCGGTGAACTCAAGGAACAACCCGGGTTGGCAGGCTATCGCAATGTGGATGGATGAATTCTGGGAACATTGGACTGTCAGCAAATTGGAAAGCCGGTTGGATGTTATCACGTTTCGAAATTGCGAAGATTTTAAGATAGCTTGTCACCTAAGAACGATGTCTGACATAACAGACATGATTGCTATGAATGTGCAAACCTTTCCTCCGTAAGTTGTGTCACTTTTCGACCTCCATACTAGTTCTAGACGATCCAACGAAAATGTTGCAGATGTCTTATGCTTGTACCTCTGCTAGCTGTTACTGATAGAACACAATCAATTTCCAGTCTGTAACGCAACGGAATCAGGGAATTCCTAGTCCTAAATCGAACGCTAGTGGCGAACAACCACCAAGTTTGAGAAGATAACTTGTTGTCAGTCACAATCGATGTGGAACCCTGTCATTCGAGTTTAGCTACGGTCGAGGCTAGAACTGTGGCCACCCTTTCATGAGGCAGCCATATTTACCACTGACATCAAATTAGACACTATTGAATCATGTTGTGAACACTCATCCCCATTCGCTTATGGGTAGTGCCCTGATTGTTCGATTGCTTCGAGAGGACAAACGGTAACTGTCCTGTCAACTTCAACCGATGAAGTTCTATCTGTATCGTTTTTTCTAATGACCAGAATGGAATAGAAAGCAGCGAAGTGCACCAAAAATATGATTATTTCACAGTGGGCGCTTGATTCTTGAATTTGGAATCGCGCAGCCGTCAGTAAACTATCCTTCTTCTAACCTTTGGACGATTGTTCACAAAAGTGATTTGGCCAAACTATCTTAATAATGGTCAGGATGAATCTTCTTAAGTCCGCCTAAGAATAGAAATATTCAGGGCCAATTAGGTTCCGTCAATAGTTCACTCGAACTTCAGCAGCTGGAACCCTAGTGAGGACAGAACACTTGATCTCACTCGATTCTCTAGGGCGGATTGACTACTTTGTATTCTCTGATGGGGATGCAGGAATCAACTCTGGTGCGTCTATTGACTAATTCCTTACTCTTACTTACAATCGGAACTGCAAAGTAAGAACATGGAAGAAATAAAAAGGGGTTGTCCAGAAGGCAAAACGTTGTGACTGATCGGTCTAACAACGACCAAGAAAGTCAGATGAATCAGACATCCCCCCAACTTGCTGGTTGACCTAAAATTCATAAAACCGGCTCATCTATGCGATTGACTTCGGATATGTGCGTTTGTCTGCATTATGCAATGACAGATTTTAAAACTGATGAAGAAAAAGTTGTCATACAATGGCCGGACGTCTCAAGTGAATGATTACTGTCACTTGACGATGACTCTATGTCTATAAACACTACATCCAGGATTGATGATTATTTGGGAAGTACTTATATCGTTGTAGGAAAGCCAGACAGAAATTAAAGCAGTTACACCATTGCATACAGAACGTTCAGCTTTTAGCTTACTCACTGATTATACCTGCCAAATGTTGGGATTACAATAAGGTCATCTTTAACAAATTCACACCAACATTTTTGTGACAAAGTTTAAGAGTGATTAATTAGCTAAGCCGTTTAGATCATCTGCTATTTACAGATGATGGGTGGGTAGTGTACTTGGAACAATAGATGAATCTGTAAGTTTCATAGATAAACTGCTGTATTTTATGTGAATATCTATCTTACGACAGATTTTGAATTATCTAAAGGTAGCGCGTTGCTAGACAGCTTCCTGTCCTTCCTCTGGGATTAGATGATACAACAGAAATTACAAAAGACGTACGGTCAATGGAGCTTTGGAAAATTGTTTGTAATGATTATCTAGACCCACTCTAGTGTGCTCGCTGAAAATGCCCTTCAGGTCAGTCCATTTTTAAGTGTAACGTGAAAAAGAGAAAAGTTCGCTTATATTTTTCTTCTCTCAGAGACGAACATACTTCTGAAAATATAAGCATCAGATAATGTAACGGAATACTTCTAACGTCTATGAGTAGTGTTGTTAAATACTGTAAGTGAAGATAAATCTCCTGGATCGCCCGTAAACATCCATGAATGGATGTTTGGAGCTGAACTGACTGACCAGTCGAGTGACTACCAAGACAACCACCGCGTACAGAGGAACGCCTTTGTTCATAGGGGTCAATTTTTGTAGTGTGTATCAGTTTCCGTATCAGCCCCATTCCTGTGGTCAACAACCTTTTGGACATAGCATGCATGTAACCTACAGTGGAGTCTGCTTTGCGATACAAGTGCATGTGCTGGTTAATTGCATGCGAGTTTGTAATCGCACATGAAAAATGCACTGTGAATAGGTAGACCATGTCCTTTATTTCTCTGATATGATTACGTAGGTCACACGACACGGAACCTATCAGAACGCATTCGGGAGCATCAGTCTAGACAACCAAGTAAAGACCTGTCAAAAGCCTGCTCATCCGAGAATCCTGGCATTTGATGGATGATGACGGACCATACACAAAGACCCTTGAATGGAAGGTACTAAGTTTATCATCTGTGTGTTCACAAGTGTGTTAGTTTTGTCGTGTGATATGCTTCCGTGCGTCTGTTCACGCATTAATGCGCCTCTGGTCAAGGCAGCTAACAGGCTGACAGTTGGTCAAACCCTCAGGATTTTAGTGGCATACAAAACAGCAGACATTTCCGAACAAGAGCATCGTCTGGCGTGTCGCGGTCAACAGTCACTACGTACGGTTGCTGATGAATAGTGTCGCGAACGGACTATCTGCCGCTCGTTGATACATAATCCGATATCACTAGTCAACCACTGTTACTAGACTGTTTTACTATCTAATGTTTATATTCCATATTGTGGAGTATCGCGGCACACTCCAGGAAGCGTGTGTGTGTGTAAGTGCCTCGACCCGCAAATCCACAACACGATGAGAAGAGACGCGTAGTGAACAAGCATGTCTTCAATGCTTCATCATCAAGCTATATATATATAACACATTTATATGGGTTCGCCAGAGTAGTATATCAGTGGGCCAACAGATGGTAATCCTTAATGTCAAGTTAGTGAACTCGTGAACTCTAATTATGTGTCTCGGTAGATCGGACTGAACGAATCAGCCGAGTTGATCAGATGACTTGATTCGACCCAGTGGGCAGGGGCCACCGAAAAGCGAGCCAATCTCTCGAGTCTGTGAAGCTCAATCGGAGTGGGTCAAAGGTCGTTGAGTAACCATCACAGAAACTCTCGCGATCCGCTTACACTCACCTCGTTACGTTCACATAAACGTCTGGTTAAAACACTGAACCTCATGTGGCCATACCTGTGTACCCCAGATCGGTCGGTTACGTAGGAGTACCGAGTCCCCAAAAACGTCCACAACCCAAGTTACTGGTGTCACATAATTAGAGTTCACGAGTATACTAACTTGACATTAAGGATTACCATCTGTTGGCCCACTGATATACTACTCTGGCGAACCCATATAAATGTGTTATATATATATATATATATATATATATATATATATATATAGCTTGAGAATGAAGCATTGAAGACATGCTTGTTCACTACACGTCTCTTCTCATCACTAGATCGAGCATATTCACGGTACTTAAACCAGACTACGATTTCAAACAATTTCATTGCCATCTGAGTGCAAGGAGGGTTTTCTGATATGATCACCCGATAGATTGGTCTCTGTGCATCACCAATAAAATCACGCTGTTGAAAGGCAGTCTATACCTTTTAGTGGGATGCTTCCTATGAACAGATTCTCACAAGTTGTTCATTCGTCACTGCCCTGTTTCAATGACTTGTTCACAATTATGACCTTTTAGCAAGGCTGTGGTATGGTATCCTACAAAAGGAAACATTTCATAGGAACATCAAAGTGGTTCTTTGGTTGAGGTGTTTCTTTTTGGGTAGAAGATACGGTTGTCTTATACAACTCAATCAGTATAGGTTCGGTAGTAAATAGGAGAACTTTACTTTGTAGCGACCGTTAAAATAGACACACGTTCATAACTAGTACCGTAATTTCATATAGATTCAGTATATTCAAGTACTTTTGTTCCCCTGAAAAGTGATAGTACTAAGTAAAGGTAGTACTGAGTGACCCTTGCTTACGGTTTGTTGCGACGATTACGCAACCTCCAAACATAGATGAGGCAGCATGCATCAGGTATACAGTGTGACACAGTAATAGCTGTAACGTGCGGTCGAAACCAGCAAGCGGGCACAGGTTGAATTTGAATCGTGTAACGGAGCGTGCTGCTGTGTTGTCGGCGCCGTTTTAGTTATCGTTTGTGTAAGTCGTGTGCATGGCTTACTGGGCCTTTGGCTCATGTTTGTTTTCTTGTTGTTTCCTTTTCTAGGACTTGTTGGAACCCCTACTTCGGAAGAACGCTGTCCCCTGATGTCTCCACGTTGCCCCACATTTGGTCCGCAGGTGTGCCGGACAGGTAACGTGTAAACAGCCGGCCTGCATGTTACATAGCTACCACCTGTTCGAATTGCATCAGTTTCTGTCCTAACTACGAGCACAGGTATGTGGATTATATCTGTAAAGGGAAAACAAAACCAAGGAAACACATGTCGTAGGTTTTTAAACCGCGGCTAATCATTGCCTTCCTTCCTTGCGTTGCAGAGTCGGCGGTTTGCTCAGTCTCCGACGCCCCAATTGAAGACAAGCCAAATGATCGAACCAAGACTTAATGCTCCTTACTGTTTGTTGACCTTTCCTCATTCTTGTAATAGGGTTACATGTTCGTGATACATAGTTATTGGCAAACTCTTATTCTTCATCTCAACGGGTATACTGAAGTATCTTATCAAACGTTTGGTTGTCGATTTCAACTCTATGGTTTAGACGTCTCACGTTATTTTGTTCACCGCATCTATTGCGAATTAATGTTCTAAGGAACGATTAGTCCACATGTACGCGTTCTATTTCTGAATTTCATTTACCCAGGATGTTCTCTTTTGAATGTCATATAAAGCAGCAAACTTCAGACAAGTCACAGGGGTGTAATGAGTTTGGCAGCATCATGAAACCACCTTTTATCATAAACCCACGGAAGTGTTAAAAAAAATCAGGATTAGTAATATATCCCACCTCAGCCAATCTTGGACGTATAGCAAATTTAACGTTTCACTGCACTTAAGTGATTTCTGCAAGTAAATGATCGAAAAATATCACATAAATGATGGCTGGATTGGTTAATCGAAAACATCTTAATGAAGCGAGCAATTGGACAGAAAAGACACAGTGAGCGCGCAACCATTTGCATCTGGTGAATTCCCCCTTTCTTGGGTAGAATGGTGATTGTAACATAAATTTGCTTCAGTAGCATTCTAGTGAGATATACTGAGACCCAAAAGGTCGTTAAACTGAATTTTGTGTCACTGATCTAGAAATTTTATTGAGCTCTAGTGAACAGACTTAGTAATCCATAACTGTAAACATTATGGTAGAATATAGTTAGTTATAAGAAAAGCCCAAAGCTTCACAAGGAACACTGTGAGTAATAAACTGTGCTCTAACGAATACGGACTTGGAGTTTTTCTTTCTTTTTGGGGCTGTTTGAAAAATGCATCTGAATGCCAAAGTTACAGACAATTATGAGTGGCGTTCAGCTTGCACTCACAAACGACCACTAATCAATATCTGATAAAGACATTTGAACACTTTATAATGAAATACAACGAAATCATTATTGTATAAAAGTTTCAATAAAATCGGTCAAGTGATCATGAACTGTCACGAGCATACTCGTCTGAGTTGAAAAGTCACTTGGATTCAAATGAAATCAACCGCGTTAATAAGCCTGGTGGCTTCTCGTTGGTGGGAACACAGGTAGGATGTGATCTGTAAGTACTACTTCTTAGTTGTTTATTGTCATGTAGTGGAGTAGTTTACAACTTGTTTAGACATCAGACATCAAATAAAATACTGTGATGTCATGATGGCGACAAGTAATATGGTCTTTTTTGTAACTCAATCGAAAGTGATACTGGCATTGGCAGATGAGTAAGCGAATATCCTGGTAATCTCACGAAAAGGTCAACTAGATGACTACCTAGTTGACCACTGCACTAAGTGTTACCGAGGTCACAAATGGAGTTTGGAAGAACGCTGTGTATGAATGACCCTTCGAGTTATCCGAACAATCAAACTAATTGGAGCGACACACCACACATACCAACAAATGTGTAGCTGGTTTGTTACACTTGTCTATCGGTGTAAATCCGAATACAGCGCAGTGATATCATATGACTTTTGCCTAATCACGGTGAAAAAAAGCTTAACTAGGTCCCAAATGGAAAATCTGTTTGGCTGTAATCAAGGTTGGGTCAACGTCACAAGCAGTTTCGTTCGCACACAGAAAGTGTGATGCTGGTGGCTGGTTTCACTCGTTTCGGCCTACTGTAACACTCGTTTCGTTGAGGTGAAAACAGGACACGGATTAACTTATACATTAGGTGTATGAGATAATCACTGGCGTACAGGTCACACGAACCCCGTACTTGTACAATTTGCGGACCAAAAGAGATTGTGTATCGATTAGTTGAAGAACGCCTGAAGTCTGTTGTTGTTCACATTTCCTTTACTTCAAAACTAGTCGTGGTCGTATACAGAAACAATTGAAGCAACATGATTCCGATCAAACAACTGATGTATCAGTTCTTCAGTTCAGGCGTACTCTACGTGTGTGGATGTCGTGTATCATACGTTGAAGTGATTGCACACCGGCTTGTACACCTACTCTATTCTATTTCAGTGATATAAAGTTTATAATTCGCGGTTGAGGTGTGTTGGTATGTTCAAATTAGTTGCCTAACTTGCACATACATAATCCGCATTTCTTCTACATAGATTTGTCAAGCTAACGCTCTCCTACACTTTATTTTCTGGAGAGTCCACGTAGATGCCATCCAGTATATGTCCAAAAAAACTTCTCATAGCCATCTAGTAACAGAAACGTCCTCTGAATACAATCAGTGTGTTGTTAGTACAAAAGATAAAAAGTTTTGCGAAGGCACATAAAATGTAATGTCGTTTCCTGTCAGATCCATAAACGACCTCAGTTGCTGAAGCCATACTAAAGACGTATACCTGGGACCTGACAGGCTCAGCTACTTTGTGTAGCCATTTAACCAGACTGTGATGAATTTATCACTCACAAGATGGACTGTGAACATTTTGGCGTTCTTCGGATTGAACATGATTTTGATCAGAATCCAACTGAACCAACTGGTTTGTATATCCTTATGGTTATAGTGCGAAAAATTGGGATTTAATTTTGAGAAAACACAGACTTCAGTTGGATTTGAATCAGTGACAGAAATAGTGTATCAGAAAAGTGTCAAGCTCTCTACCAGTTAAGCTACAAATCCACACTGATGGCTCAAAGTGTAGAATACACTCAATTACATACCCAATGCATTGTGTCACACGGTATCTACCAGATGATTCAGAGGGTTGGCAACACCGGCAGAATTTCATACCATTATTTATGTTAACCACTGATAATGAAGTGTAGTAACCAGTTCGGCAGATATGTTAACTTGAGAGAGACCCAAATGTGAAAAATCTGGGTCTCAACTATACTCCATCCGACTACAAAAACACGGCAAATGCTCTACCCCCTAAGCCACCTAACCAAAACGACATCTGAGAACGTGTATTAGGACTCTGGTTATGAGTTTTTGTATTGTATGTGAAGGACTTTATTTACTAAATAACCATAGCAAGTTTGAGCAACCATTACCTTTCAGGACAACTACGTTACCTAGAAAGAGGCTAGAGTGAGAGTAAGATGTAAACCGATAAGGAGGTTGGGTTGGTAGTCACTTGTTCCTCTGATGACTTAACTGCATCGATAGGTCCCATCTTTCTGTGGTTGGAGACGACATATTGTTTGAAGGACTAATCTTGCTGACGTTGTTCGTTGTGCTCGAAGAACGTGAGTAGCACAAAGGTTGTTTATTTCGCGAATCGACACGACATAAATTTCAAACCGATAACAGACCTGAGGAAATATTTACAAGTAATAATAGTTCCGGGTCAAATTATGTGTCAGTAGCAATTCAGTACACAGAAAGCATAATTTCTAATTGAACTGCTCTCCAGAGTTTCTTAAGTATCTTCCAATTACTTCTGCAAGTAATACGTACTTCTGTTTTATTGTTCATGAGCGTTCGTTGGTTCTTCACCACACTAATTAGCCGAAAGGCCTTAGCAGAAAACAATTTTCTGTTGAATTACTAAATCTAGAATGTGTTACTTGGTGGGCTTAAATTATGCTTACCTGTTAGATAAGCTGGATCAGATGAGCACAGAAGTACTGTTGAATACTCACACCATTCAGAGTGAACCTGGCTGATGTTCCCGAGTTTGGTTTGAGGGTTTTATCGACGACTGTGAAAGATAAACTATCTCGTATGCACAGGTAAAGGAATGGTTTCAAATTTTTGATGTTTGAAGTCGTTTACTAGTCATCGCAGAAGCCATCGCAGTCCACTTACACTCACCTCCGTTATACTCACAAAAACATCGGT
This sequence comes from Paragonimus heterotremus, assembly GCA_013368495.1. Taxonomy (NCBI): domain Eukaryota; kingdom Metazoa; phylum Platyhelminthes; class Trematoda; order Plagiorchiida; family Troglotrematidae; genus Paragonimus; species Paragonimus heterotremus. The sequence goes on from LUCH01003511.1 coordinate 40,496, forward strand.
CAAGACACTGAACCCTCCGTGGCCATGTATCAGTCGCCCAGATCGATCTGTTACGTAGGATTATCAATTTTACAAAAAACGTCTGCAATCCACGTGATTGGCGTCATATAATTGGACTTCACGAGTTTGACTTTCTCGAAATTAATGATTACCATCCCTCACGTCACTGATTTACTACCCCGGCGAACCCATATAAATGTGTTGTATATGGCCTGATGATGAAGCACTGAAAACAAGCTTGTTTGCTACACGTCTCTCCTCACAACTAAGCCGGTCATATTTGCAGTACTTAAACAAATCAGACTTGGTCCTACACCTTCAATGATTTACCAGTCCCTGTGATTGAATCTTAGAATTTACAAACATTAGTTGTAATTCATGTTTTTTGCTGACGGGTGACTTTGTAGATGCTATGCATGAGAACGACTATTCGTAGACCTAGTTTATCTGTTTATGAGTTCATAACTGTAAACCGTGGTCTACTTCTGAGTGCAGTAAAAGAAAGACTTCGTTTAAGCAAATAACTCACGAATTTTTTGTTTCTGTTCCAAGTCGCACAAAACTGGTAAGTTTGAGTAATGGTGTAACAATTTTCGGAGTAACCTCCGGCAAATGACATGTTCTGGATTGAAACTCAGCCCATTTAAAGATACATGTATCTGTTTACAATGGCCACCTTATTCAAGATTATCATCTTGTCACGTCGTTTTTCAGAAGCATACAGCTGATTTACAACTGGAGGTTCAACTTCTAATTTTATTTCAACCCCTTGGAGTTAAGTTTACAAATATTTCCAAAGCTAAGTTTGCTTGTCCGTCCTCAACTTTTAAAAGCAAACACTTGATAACAATATTATAAATAAACCATGAGGTGGGACAGCTCTGTCAAATGCTAATCGTCTGCAATCCATGGTACTTCACCCTGAAACTTACATCCGAAGAAAAAATGTTTCGTTGACTGAATCAGGCGCTCTTACTATCCGCACTGCACAAACCCATTGGATTCTGGATCGGCAGCAGAGCGTCCGATAGCATTCCTTGTACAGATTCAGGGGCGTTATCAAATAGTTCACAATCCGGTAAAGATTAAGAAGCCTTCCATCAGCAAGGTCTGGGCTGGTAAAAGCTCGGTGTCACATAACGTGAACAAAACATCAGGACGACATTCGTAAGAAAAATTCCTTGAAATATGTGATTGAATGGACAGACAGATAAGCGATCAGTGTAGGAGAGGGTAAGCGTCCAGTTCAAGTCTCTCCACGCTATGTATGCTGATCGGACTTAAGGTACGGACATCCTGAGCTTATAGATGAATGCACTGCGGCAGCTATGCCACAGTTTCTGGAGAATAAAATAATATATATGACTGGTGGACTTTTAAACGCGACTGCTATGTCGATTTGCTGTCTATTTCAACTACTCCGTAATAACTTCTGTAGACAACTTAATGTCAAAGTTAGCCTTCCACTCTCTTCTGGATTACATGAACGGTGCTAGGTTTTTTGGGATCCATACAACATAAAAGTTCAACGTTCTACCTTTCCAACTAACGAACCACTGTTCACCACGTACGAATAATGATGGACAACAACAACTGCATTCTTTTAGTCAGTGAGTTGTTGTATAATATTCACCTTCGTTTGTGAAGAATATGTCATGACTAGTACGCTCTGGAACTAAAAGGCGGATTTCAACGTCAAGAAGACGAAGAACCAGAGATGCCTATTGGAAACGTGTGCATGCATTTTGTAGGATGTGTCACCAAGACGACTGATGATACTCTGTTGCCCAAAATGTGTGAATACAAGTCAACCATGCAAAATAGTGTTCGCGATCGCTGTTTTATGTTTATAAGTACCTTGTAATGTATTTAGTGCAATAAACAACTTCCCAGGTAGGCGTCTTTTGCAGTCACAACAGAACCACTGTATAGTTTACGAGGGTTACGAAGCGAGCATGGATCTGCTTCACTTTTGTTGTTTCCCCCTCGATCGTTCGTTGTGATCTTGACAGTTTTCTCTGTGAAAGATCGGTAGAATGTTCAAAATGCAATGTAGTCATAAGGACAAATGACGCCCTAATGACAGATGTAGTCAACTGATCAGTGCATTGTATGTAGTTATGAGAGGCTGCTCGAAAAAGAATGAGAGAATCCGTCGCATTTTACTGGTTTTCTGTTACCATGTTATATATTTTTCACTCTGTTAAATAGATCAAATCTACGGTTGCTCCAGACCTGTTACAAACAAACACATCCCACCGATCGTTCGGTTCAGTTTGTCATGGACTGCATGGACTGCATATTACGTTCTAAGTGTTACTATCGCAGGCCTGCCGTATCATTAACCACAGTGAGTTTCATCAATGAAGGTGTTTACTGAATGATAACCGTTGCTAATCTGAAAACTTACACATACTCTCATTAGAATTCCACAATATGCGGGCTTACAATTAGTGTGGAGAAAAAATTGCCACAATACTGTATCATGACAAACTAACCACCTCATCTGTTGACACACTTCAGAACTGATACAGAAAGTGAAGTTGGTTTCAAAAGCTTCTTTGCCGCCCCGTTGGTAGACATTTCTTCCCTATTAGCCAATCATAATGATCCAAGGCTATAACCACACCCGATCGACTGTTGTTCCCGCTTTGGATGTGACCTCAATAATTACAGTCAAACCACACACATATTCAATGGTGATGTTGAATAGTTATGTGACCGATGGAAACATGGGGAGGTTGGCCAAATGTTCGGCACATTGCGAACTTTAGTTTATTGATCTGTAATTTTCGCAAACCTAAACCGTTAATTAGACACTTAATTAAACATTGTACACTGATAAACAAAAACAGTCAGTTTGGCTATACGTTGTCATTGTAGAGAACAGGTGAAATATCGTATGCTCTCGAAGGACAATGCAATAATAATAATAATAATAATAATAATAATAATAATAATAATAATAATAGTAACATAGACCTTACCGCGTTTGCATCACCGGTATGTTATGTTCAGCTCCGGAAGTAAATTGTCACATTTTTCCTTAACTAATTCGTTAACAAATGAAGACGATCAAATTCATTGGCCTGATTACCACAGCAATACTCATCATAATAAAATCTGTGGACAGGTTGGCGAACATCAAACATCATTTTTAACGAGAAAGAGCTTTTGATTCCTCCTCATGCCTAATTCATGATTAAGAAAACTAGATTACTGACGAACAGTCGGGGAGTTAATTAATTTACAGTTGAACATCATATCTGATCGAAGTCTTCGCATTCAGATGGATTTCCAGTCCATCCTCTTAAGAAAAATCATTAGACTCGAGTTTCACTCTTGTTATAGCTCGTCAGTAGTGTACAGCCTTGGCACGATCAGGATCAGAACTCCAGCCACGCTTTCACGAGGCAACCGTGTTGACCACTATACCATTAACCTCACAGTTATTGGT
>LUCH01003511.1:49395-68660 GCA_013368495.1 Paragonimus heterotremus
ATGCGTTTTTTATTTGGTCTTGGTTAAAGGGTAACACATACAGATTAGTCACAGTTCTACATGCTCATGCTACATGTTCTATACTCTCTTTCAGCTCATTTCGACCAAAATGGTTCCACGCGGCTTTCTGTGCTTTTGTAACAACTAGTCTTTGAAACAGACAGCAACTTTTACCCTGGTTCTGAGCCCACTAGGGTTGGTTTGCGCTGGCGTTGGCTCACCAATTACGTTTAGCAATCAACACTAAAAATCATCATCAGTATCCTGGTTACAGTCAAAACAGACATGACCTAGTACTTGTATTCAAGTTCTCAGTTGCAACTTTATGTGAATGGTGTTAACCTTGCCCGAGAAATTAGGCTTTTTCAGTCCGTTCGGTAACCCCGTGATCGAAGTTAGTACGAGAGCCACGAAGCGAACAGGCTTTTTTTCGGTGCTTCGTCATCAGCCTAAATACGACATATTTATACGGATTCTCCCGGACGGGGTAGACAGTACATCAGTGAAATTATGGATAGTGAGTATTGTTGCGTACTGAGCCACCCAACTGAGGGGAAATCAGAACAGGAGTCTGAGCGATATTAAGCAGTTTCAATTTATCTGAAAAACAACGCCTTTTTATACAGGAGCAACAGTATTCACGACTGCTACTAAACGACAGACGTTCTCGCGTTTTGATTAACCAGTTTGTTGCTATGTTGCTCCACGATTTTGCATCTAGGATCTCGGTTGTCTGAAGCAGATACGCATTCAACAGCAGCTGATCGCCGTCCATGATTGTTTGGTGCCAATCTGACCATAATTTCGTGTGTAGCAGCTTGTGCGCGACCAGTGCTTGACTGAACCTTCTCCAGTCAAAAAACCGTTCCAGTTCAGTCTAATTACAAGTATTGATGTCAACTTGATCCTATGTACGAGAGCCGGTTACATTGCATCAACTACTTGTTTTGTATAGGTCTGCAGAAAAAAATTCAGCATCCTTACGTGATAGGTCAATTCGGGCTACGGATGCATGACTGCGGGAGGGCCATTAACTTCACCAGACTATTATGTGCCCATCATAAGGTAAATGTAAGCAAGTGGCTAGTAAACGATTTGTGGCCTGTTTCCAGAGCCCCCTACAGGCTTGAACGAATCGACCGGGTTGAGCGGGTAGTTTGGCTCTACTCATGACAAAGCAATCACAGAGGAAAATGTGTTTACTGATCATCGGGCTGGCTACATCCGATGATGCTTCTGGATGCGTTCAGGCAATCCTACCGTTATAAGTCCCATATAGCCTGCGTCCAGAGGCCTGTGTCCACGGAAACCGACGAAACGATTAACACCAAAAAAGATAGCATGTAGAGGCAATATATCTTTCAGCTGGGGAGGCAATCCTGATGTGGAAGTAAATGCAACATGTAACTTAGCTGCGATATGGATTTGTTAATTGTTGCGTTAAGCAGCAGATCTATCGTTTATAAAAGGTAACGTAATATGAATAAGCTTCCTGTCTACACTTCACATGTATCTACGTTTCTGTTCACGTGTATGTGCTTACAAATAAACTGCTCTGGACAGCCATTTTCGGTCTGTTGAACAGTGGCTGCTTAATCATCTTCTGTAGTGTTATTCGAACAGATTTCCATGACTCTGTCTGTGAGCTATCAGATTAGATTTCGCACAGAACCATCAACTTATGAATACTGTTCTGTTCAAGATGCTTTACGGCATACATTACGTTATTCCGTCCCACCCTTACAATAAGACATGAACACATCTAGAAACACTATGCCTGCAGGTGATTCATGCTTTAAAGTAAGTGGGATATCCTTGTGGACAGAGATGAAATGCATCAATACTTCACTGACAGCTTCCGATTCATCGTCAACACAACTGTTATGAAGAACCAGTGGTTTCACGTAGTCATCTCATGAAGTACTGTCTGGTATTGCCATAAAAATACCAGCGAATTAAGTGTTTAGCAGTGACTCCACTGCTACTCAGTTCTTTTGCCTGTAATTCTAAGCTGAATTTTGTAAACAAAACCATATAACAAGTGTTTTATTTCGTCTACTGATATCCCCACACTGAGGTTGTTACTTCTAACGTACCGGGCAAGAAACTCGGTTGTTTTAGTAAGCCGGGATACTTGTGAAGACAGATGTGACATCAAACTACTATCTTCACTGAACCAACTGAATGGGATTTACCACACTCTGGTTACAGTTTCACAGGCTTGAAATAGTGTCCGCAATATATCTTGATGGTCACCTTCAAACCAACATTCCACGACCGGCCGTAGCCAGGACAAAACCGACAGTCCGAGGCTGAGTGTGTCCGTTCAAACTAACGGAGTGAAAACAAGCTATAACTGGATTACGTACAAAAACCTCCTTCACAAGCGATGTCCACTGAACTGATGACCCTGCTGATAAGAGCGTTGACTCCTAACGCGAGCGGTAGCCTAATGATTCCCAACAAGGATAAAACCGATAGTGAAGTGTTGGTTTGATAATGAGCATCAAGAAACATTACAGATGAGTATGTGGTATGTGTACCTGTGAAGGTAAACGTTAGTTAACTCTAAAAGTCTACTCTGTTCAGGTTTGTTAATGGTATCAACAGCACACCACTCAAGACATTTAGGAGACTACGGGCTGCTATTTATTCAAGAATTACCATCACATTAAATTAATCAGAAATTCACTGCATTGTACCCAATTAGTTTAAATGCAGAGTTTTCAAGCTGAATGAATCCATGTCGCAAGGTAGTCAGTGTTTATAAACCAGTCGAAAGCGCGCGTGCACTGAAAGGCAAGTTCAGACCAATTACATCCGTATCCCATTCACTAAACTGGTCTGTGTATGCTATGGCTAAAAAGAATACATCCTCTCTTCTGGTAAACGGAAAAAAGGGTCATCAAATTTGTGAATGAAGAACCTTTTCCCTACTAGTAACTGTAAGATTAGTCACCATCTATGTTTATTTAAAAATCACGTGTGTGACAAAGTTCGGGGAGGCACATCTACCAACCAAAACTATTCGCTTGAAAACCTGATGAAACGTGGTCAATTAGACTGACAAAACGGCCTACAAACGAGCTAAAATCTACGTTTCAAGACAACTCCTGTGCGGTAGAGTAACGGTCAGATGAGACACACTGACTAACAGGGTGTTGACAAACTGGACCGTATGATAACAGGGTGAAATGAATGAAGCAACCTTACAGACAAACACTCAGCGTATCGCACTGTGACATACAACACAACAAACTATACATAATGCATGAACACGTGTACATACATAATCTAATAAACGTTTCGTTAATATGTCAATGAGATTTTACAACTGCATGCATTAATGCATAAAACAAGTATACATAATACCTGCAGTAAATGTGCAAAGCATATTAAATAGGAAATATCTGATATGGTGTGTGCGATATGATACAACTATATATATATATATATATATATATATCAACTATTCTTTGTATATGAACTAATCCCCTCACCTTTGCTCCTACTTCGGTTTGGCGGTCACGCTAGACTGCTGCGTTGATACAGAGAGCTATGCTGACTAGGACTTCTGTTCTTCCAGATTAAACCACGTCAGAGAAGCCGAATGAGAGCACCCGAATAAGAAGCAGTTACATGCGTAGGTTTATTTGTCACACTCTGGTCTGCGCAGAGGTGTTTGGGCACTGAATTTATGATCACATAGCAGGACCATATTTATGGTCATAGCACTGTCTTCTATCTGATAAAGAAGAGGTTGGAAAAAGTGCCTATTCTGTCTGAATGGAAGAAGCCAGATTTACTCAAGCGGTACTGTTGTGAGCCAAGGATGCGGACGGTGCAAAGGTTAGCTACTCAGGAAAGTAATACATGGGTTATGCGTCTAAACATGACAACAACAAAAACACTCATCTGCTCACGGTACTGGGCCCACACCGTCACTGCCGTCACAGACGCCAATGCTCAGTTCCTTTACGTATCAAGAACCATTCCATGCGATGCTGCATTCCGATGTTTCTTCTTGTGTTTCCCCTGCGACTACTTCAATATGAAAATCTGTGCTCTGGCCACACCACTGAATAGCAGCGGTGTGAGTATTGTAGTACGATCGCTTCTTCTCACTACAGTAATAGTGTAATGTAGCAGGCAGAGACATAGGTACGGTAGAACAGTATGCGACAGCAGGTCAGGTCAAACGGTAGACCGTACAATGACAACAGACTAGAGATCACGTGCTCGTTCAGGAAGGTTACGTTACAGATAATTGAGAGGTTATGGCCGCACAGGCGTGCAACGAATGGTGAAACGTTCAGACAGACAGGCCGTAGAGACGCACACGCACACAACGGCACCTACAAAGACAGAGCAATCCGATAGTCCAACGATTGGTCGGGATCATCGGCGTGCTATCCTGTACGGTCAAAAACTTTCATCACCCCTTAGAAGCATGAAGCAGCTTTCAATGGATCAACCGCTGGCGGCAGTAATAGGCATCAGAACTCAGTGTTGTATTCGCTATCTCCTTCCTGGATAAGTTAATCCCTTACTGTCAACTGAGTCGAGCATTTGTGTTATTGGCCCCTGTTAGGGCACTCAGGAAAATGGTATATTCTTTCACCTCACAGGTCAATGGCAATGGTTCCATGTTGGATCTCAAACCAACCCAAGGAATTGCCGTGGACGCAGGAAGCTGTTTGCTGAAGCCTGGATCCTGCGTATGCCGTTGGATCGAGGTAGCACCCCACAGTCGTAATGTCACGCATACTTATGGCGGTGGAACTGAGCTGCTGCAACGTTAATCTTGCAGCCTCGGTTGAAACGTGGCCTGCAGATCACAGTGTAGCGAGATCACCTTCGACGTCCCCAAAATCGTAAACTCTCTGCGACGTGAGAGTTGCTTTGCCAATACCACCGCATCAGTTCACATTATATCGTGAATGTAAATTTACTACAAACCTCTAACATCAAGGTTAGTGCGTTGGACTAAGTATCGCAGTTTTGTTCTTAGCTGTATAAGGAATCCGCGCCACCTCAACCATTGTAGGCTACATTCACTAGGATAACAGGGTTTTAGCTACTACCGTTGGAAACGCCGCCCAACCAGGCTGATACTTGCTTGAATTCTGGAGATCTACTGGAATTTCCGTTGACATTCGTCCTCTCTGGAGGCTGCCGCACGGTTGTGCTGAAGGTTCTCTCACGTCCGTTCCCCTAGCGCCCTTAATCGTTTCAGCCTCATCAAACTTAGATTTTTCAAGTTGAACGTCACACAATTGATCGCAGCCTTCGTATTCCCATAGATTTTCCAATCGGCTCCTTTCGAAAAGACGCACTAGACTCGAGTTTCGCTCTCATTAGAGCTCGTCAGTAATGCATATGCTTGCCACGGCTGGGATTAGAACTCCGGCCACGCTTTCTTGAAGCATTTGGCCTTCGCGGTTTCGATGGCCATTACGACCAAACACGCATGTGTACTTTTAACCACTTTTTGAACCGCCTCGGCATTTTCCAAACCATATTTGTGATCTATGTCTAAAGCGTGGAATCCCTGATCACGATCTGGTATTCCAGTTGATTTCGGGATGCCGTCTCAATGTTTCTTTGGTGTTCATTTACTCTCGTTCTGAATTCTCGCGCTTTCTGCACCACACGAAATTGTCAGCAGCTTATTTATTCCAATATGTATACAATAATACTATTTCTTCTCCACAACAAATAATGCACCGCGATGCATCACGATGTCGTCCAGTTTCGGAAAACTGGCCTCATGCCTACTTCGTTCACCACCTTGCCAATAGCCAATGACGTCCCTTCCTCGAGTGAAATAACAACAGTGGTTTTCCATTCCCTTAATGTTTTTCATAATAGGTTGAGTACTCGTCTTAACTGTATGTTAAGAAACTGTTTAGAGTACTCTCTGTCTACTGATATAACCACTGTCTCTTTCTGTGCTATTTTAGTGCATACGTGCACTAAATTAACGCTTTCTCAGGTATACGCAACAATACCAGACACGAAATAAAAATACCCATAATTATGGAGACCGAAAATATATTATGCAATGATTACAACTGGTCTCGATCAGAGCTAAACGACACCGATACGCGGAAATAGCTGGGGAGGCTAAGGATCCGACCGTCAAGCGCGCGAGCAAGCCGGAAGAGTGTATCTATGGTGTCCATGACGCGCATAGGCCGACAAGCATGCAAACAAACAAACGCGATCGCATGCATCAAGCAGACGGCAGGCAAAGATTCTTAAAGTCTTATGTACAATGTGAATTAGGATTTTGGTAAGGATTTTACACATCGAACAGCAGGCAGATCGGGGATATATCCAGGTCACTACACTATGTTTTTTGTCAAACGCATCAGTGCGCAAAAGAAAGATCATATGAAACATTAGGTCTGTAATGCTAACATAGACTTGTTTGAGGTGAGCGGATTCGAATATTACGTCCATCCGCGGTTTTGTGACAGAAGATAGTCTTGAGTCTCCGTCCTATCTTATGGATCATACAGGACGAAAATGAGAGTTAGCCACTACTATACTCTAATTCTGTTGTCTATCCGACTCTGAAATCTATCCAAGTAAAGTATTGTAAGAGTGTTTCAGCCCGATCTCGTTTCTTAACCACAAGCATTGCGCAACCAAACTTGCAGTGAGCTTTCAAACTGATTTAGTGCTTTCTCCGTAAAGTTGTAAGTGAACGTTCCTTAAAACTAGAGACACTTGAGATCCCATGGCTAGTCCTGATTTGAAATATACAATTTTGAACCGTAAACAAATTAGTTCATATTTAAGCATATCCCAGTTACTATGTGGTTAGTATTTGAGTTTTTTTCCTTCCTTCACGTTAGCGCCGCATAATGATAACTGCATGGTTGTTTTCAATGCCGCCATCTGGGGTAAACTGGTAAATAGTGATCATCAGAGCTAACGAGTACTTCATCGTGCTCGACAGAAACCGAGCTGATCCCGTTTACGAAATCAAAAGTTCTTGATAAAGCAACCCGATTTCCCTGTTAATAGTTGCAAAATTTCCACTAAATATCTTGCAAGCACATGTGGCGAAGAGCCAATCTTCTCGGCGTTCCGAATGAAAGGCACACGGGCTTTACGAATTTTTGGCAAACCACAATGACTTGAGGTTAATGCGGATTTCGGATATAAACTGTACTACTTTCCTTGTCCTAACTTGTCTTCTGTCATCATATTCAGAGTCTAATGTGTGAATCCTATACTGTTCGATGCAGCATTCGTAGTCTTTGCAGGATGTATGACCCCTACAACTTTTCACGGTTCGAATGTTTTTAGCACTGAATGGTTCTAGGCAAGATGATGCCTTCAGTAGAAAAATATCAGTTTAATATTTCTTAGACACAAATGAACAGAAGTACGGTGTTTACTGAAATCAACCCACCTCTTATACTCCTGTCGATTACACAGCATACGATGTACTCATTATCAAAACTGAGCAGGTGTGCACATCTCCAAGGCGACCAGTTTTCTACACCCTAGAGATGCCGTCTGAGTGTCGTATCTTTCATCACAACACATTGGCAGAGGAGTAAAATACACGGTGTAGCCAGCTCAGTTAAGCAAAGTGGTGGTCAGGGCAGACCATATACACTGTAGCTTCAGTGGGTGTGAAGACCTGGAGTAGTAAACTGGGGTGGCAGGTTAACGGTATGTTTCGAGTGGACAGCCGAAGGCAAATAATTACCAGATTTCACAAAACCCACGCGCCAGCGGACACAGTACAATCCTGATACGTAGAATGCGTAACGAAAAGAAAAGACATGTGAGGAAGAATCACCAATGAGTTCGATGACAGACATGACCCTTAACCAAACAGAAACCCCAACACTCACCAAAACATCTTCAGTAAAATCGATAACAATACAACTGCGGTTGACACTTACTCAACTCTCATACAGCCACGGCAGAAAGAACAAGTTCAAGTTGAGAGACGGGAAAACGAAGATAGAACTTAGTCCCTGAAGATCCTAGATTGAAACTCAAACATTTAACATCAACGTGTCTGTGTCTAGTTACCATACAGCCGAATTCAACTGAAAGCAAGACGGCGCCTGCAGGGTAGATTCCTTGCGGCATCAAAGACTCCGGCTCGTTGACTATCATTTTCCCACAGACAATTCAGTCAAACGGCAACAAGACCCACGTTGTAAACGTCACTTCTAGAGACCACAGGTTGTGATTTTGAAAAAGGCAGCTATTATTTCGTTTTTGATGTCGATGACCATTCAACAGAGTGAATCTGCCTTGCTGGATTGTCAGGGAAAACTATGTGGCTATCCGTGGTATGGCCCTTGTCTGTAGGCAATGTGATACTGCTTAGTTCACGTTCAGCATCCTCCGCGTGAACACCATCGTATTGCGGTTGACGAAAGTGTAGTTGTCACACACCCATACTGCAGTCACTTTCCGCGGTGTTCTAGATTGTAGTGCACTAGACAACAGAATGCATCATTTGTTTTAGAGATACATAATAGCAAACGGTTGCTGTTATAATCTTTCAGTGCAAGCCTCGCAGTCGCCGTCCATTAAATTCATCGATGCAGAGCCGTTCTAAAACCCTACTGATCACATTAGTCGCACACCAAAAATGTTGCGCTCCCATCAGATGTACCGCTTTTGCTTAGCAACAAAATCGCCTGCTGTGTCTCTTCACTGCTTACGCGTGATAACTGAAACACTGCCCGAATTCACCAGAATATTTGCCGATTTCACGGAAAAATGTATGCGTTCTTATTTTTTCCACTTCCTGAGTTGCATTTTATAAGTACACGTCCTAATATCGAACCTAGGAGCCAGACTTCAAATTCCCGTGGCTAAATAAAACTATATCACTATCAAGGGCATTACTGACTGCATAGCACACAAACAGTAAAATTATATCATTCATCAGTTGTTGAGTGTGACCAAACCCAACAAAAAATCATTTGCGCCAACCACTAGTAAATTAAATGAAGATTACGCCCGGAATAAAAGCAAAAGAATGGTACACAAAACGTGATTCGTGTGGGAAGTTACCAATCAGGACTCGTAACACAGGGACACATAATCGGAAAATACAGATGAACTGGCAAGTGAATAAGCCGAGAGAAGGAATAAGTTACTGCCTTAAAAATAACAAGGTGAAAGAAAACAGAAAGAAGTCTGATGACTAGATGCAAGACAATGCAGCCGAGGAGGTCATGAATGTTGACTATCACAGTTTAACTCAGCCACCAGCTCCGGAAATGTGGTTTCGGTAATCGAAACGAAACGTTGTCGAGGACGACTGTACATGTGCAACTGAGCCTCGTGTACGTGGAACCAAATCCCGTGCACATGAAGAGTGCCGGATTTGAATCGCTCAGTGAGCAGCGGATGCGAATAGACATGGGACATTTGCTGGACCACGTTGATCTGACACACAGAGACAGAAACAATAAGAATGATGAGTAGACAGCATCTGGACCTAATTCAGGTAAACATTACGAGAACCGAAAGCGTGACGTCCTACGCCGTTAGTTCGGCTCTAACCATGAACTTACGTTGGTCGGTATGTGCACGAACCGGAGATACTTTACGTTCTCCTGTCTGGACCTGAGAAATCTAGTCTCATCCGGTTTATCGTAGCAGTGGTGGCCTGATAACAGACATTGTCGTGTCAAACCGATTAGCTACTTGTCGGAAACGCAACAAAAACTTTCAGGCCTGAGTAAATGAGTATCAAAAGCCAATTATGAAGCAGATAGAGACTGTTCAGGAATAGCGAGTTGAGCTTAACCATTCTGTTGTCGGAAAAACATGGAGTTCATTCCTGAGCAGGACCACTTAATTGGGTAACCTGTAAAACCGAACGTTGATTTCAGCCCCCCTCTCCGTCCACATCATTACTGACTGAACCAGCGTTTCTTAAACGAATCAAGCGTGTTGCTGACAGCTGGATATCCTATGAGATTACTGGTCCAAGGGAATCGTTAAAAACAGCCGAACCAATTACGAGGAAAACAATTCCCGTATTTTCAGCTATGATACACATCGGAACACAGACCGGCTAATCCAAATAGTTGGATATGGCTGTAGCAACAGCAGGACTGCCAGACACTATTATGGCTAAGCTACATCCAGTTCCAATGTATTTCGTTTTCAAAAATTTACTGTCTGCCTTCTAACCGAATCGAATCGTAAACTTATTCAAAGCTGCTGTGCCTCAACGTGTCAGAGTGCGCACAGACCTCACGTGTTCGTCGTGTGAACAGAGAGCTGACCTTAACTGTCTAGCCAGCACGTCAGTGACCTTCAGCTTTGTGGACGCGCTTCCTCACTGTATCACGCGCTTCATTCCGATTGGTCACCTGATCCCCCGTTCGTCTGTTTGTCCCATTTTACCGAATGTGCACTGGATTCCGGCGGATACGCTGCGTTCAAAAACAAGCAGAACACGCCTGGGCGGGTTATTGGAATATCCTTGCCATCTGTGCATGAACTGCGCTTACGACGTATATAAGAGTAGGCCGGAGTTTCAATGGATAAATATGCAACCCCAAACTGCCCCCTCAAGGATTTCATCTGATATGGATAGCGAAAGGATGAGAACGATCAACTGTCGAATTTTTAATCTGTACGTAGCTGAATCACTACCGCTGTGCCAAGGTAAATGTAATATAAACTGCTCCGAGCCCAAGCACGTCCACAAACTGGATCATCATCCATCAATCGACCGGATTTATCCTCAGAGTAAGTGAGCCACTGATGCAGTCACACGGACAGGCACTCTGTACAACAACAGAGGAGAACATTGAGAATTTTATTTAAGACCAAGCAGATTAAAGCATTGGAAATGCTAACCAAAATAGATGACTTCCTATGTATGTTGCGACAACGGCCCGCAGAGTTGGCCGGTTCTTACGCCGACCAAGATAGGACTTAATGTTTTAACTGACAGGTATTCCAGCACCTTTGTTATCACTGTTCCACTTCGCGTCACTCGTCTTGAATGCTCACTTGATGTGCAGAAGCTCCCAGATCGGGAGTAAACTGTCCCAAAATAAACACCGTCACTAATTTCTCACAATGTGTTCACTGCTTATCAACACAAACCGGTTAAGGAGACAAAATCTTCAGACAATAAAGAATTCGTGTAATGACATTCAGACCTAAGAGCAGTTTCTGTCTCTCTGACAAAATACACGGTGCACATAAACACCGAAACTACAAGCCACACACCGTGAACACTGACTACAAGCAGCTGCACAATCAGGAAATTCAAGATCCATATAAACCGAACATCACCGCAGCTGGTCGCGGCTTCCACATCCCCATAGACCTTTCCATTAGCCTCCTTTGAACAGAGGCACTAAACTCAGATTCCGCCCCTGTTGGGACTCACTCTGAATGGCACTCACAAGTGGTTGAAGGTTAACAAATGATTATTCGGTCGTGTTTAATGTGAGATGTTTTGTGTAGTAATCAACAAGGTTATCACGAAAGCGTAGTCGGAGTTCAAATCATGGTGGTGGCAAAATCCAGCAAGACGAAAACGCGAGTCTAGTGCTTAACTTCGAAAAAACAGTTGGATACGGAAAATCAAGAATTGCGATCAGTTCTATGCAATGTTCAAGGTATATAAACCAAAATCCCCTATCAGTTAGCAGCATTTAGTGTTTATGTGTCCAGTAACAAAATAGGTGCACGAACACAAAATACCCAATGACAAACCTGTGAAAGACGATCGACATCACTTAGATCTTTAAGTGCAGTAAGCTTCAATCTCAGTGGTGTCTTCAGGGTCGACATGTCCTTGATCGGAAATTCCAACACGTTAGGTTTCCGTTCCTGTTTCCGAAGCCCCTCCATCCCATTTTTAGCGACCCACTGTTGTAGTGGGGTCATTTGTGACGTTTGTAGTTTGTCATTCATAATAGACGGTCCCATGGAGTTGAGAAGATGCATTGCCTGTACACAAAAAAAAACAAATAAAGGGTCACTTTGGTTGCTTGGAATTGTCATTGTGGGTTGAAATGAATTTAACATTATTCACAATCAAATGCCTCACTCGCATCCAGATAGACCTTTAGCCAGTCCATTTCGGTAAGAAGCACTATATACATGGAGCTCGTTTACTGGTGCGCACGGCGTTACCACGGAAAGGATCGGAATGTCGGTCCACATTCTCAGTAGGTAACCACTGGATCGCACTAAACGTACCGATTAGCTAGACTCAAATGTCCAGCTTAATTCTCTAGCCAGTAATGATCAGGTTGCCTAACAACATTGATAGCAGACAGTCACTGTTCTGTTAACTGTAAACAATAACCATAAGATCAGGACTTGTCGGTCATTTCAAAGCCCGCCCAAGAGATAACCGACTCACCACAGTCAAAAACTCGGGCGCATACGGTAATTCAATGTCGTCTAGTTTGAAGGCAGTGGTCACAGAGCTACCTTAGTTAACATGGCTTGGAATTCACACCTCCGTGATGACATTGCTGTACACTACTGCTGAACACCCAGACGTGAGTGATATGCAATTTATAAAAGTAAAACTCGTCTAAGATATTCAGTTGGACAATCTTTTAAACAGGAATTAGATGGACATGGTACCACTACCTATCGTGCGGATTAAAAGAACATCATTTGCGACGTAGACACCACACAGAACAGAGGCTAATCATTAATGGGTTGAAACATACAATATACTTCAGCGGTTTGATGGATATATAACGTGTGCCTCAATGTGACATCGCGAACAGAATAGCAAGATGCCCCGAGTGCACAGACGTTCTTGTGTGTGTATGCATCACGACGCAAAATATCTCACCTTTGTCGACAGACGGTAGGAACACCGTTAGCCAACCAAAGTGTCAACCAGAATAAACATTGGATGGTCTGGATAATGTTCTAATCACTAAGTGAAAACAGAGGGGACTGCTCTAGTTACAGTCACCCTC
Organism: Paragonimus heterotremus; assembly: GCA_013368495.1. Taxonomy (NCBI): domain Eukaryota; kingdom Metazoa; phylum Platyhelminthes; class Trematoda; order Plagiorchiida; family Troglotrematidae; genus Paragonimus; species Paragonimus heterotremus. The sequence goes on from LUCH01003511.1 coordinate 62,364, forward strand.
GCGCCGATGATTTGAAATTTACTGTAGGAAACCCAAAGGGGCAATACTGTACATCACGTCAAAAGTAAAGGAAATCTAACCATTCAGCATCAGGTTTCTCAGGGAAAGAAGTTGTTTGGCTGACAAAATTTGTTTCAAGGATAAAAAATACCTGACGTATGGACAAGGAAGCGGAAGCTCGTAAGTTTTAGCTGGATATCAGGAGGGCTTCGACTTGGTCAACTACCAACTGCCGATTATGGAATGAAGGTGTTTAAATGGCGAATTTTATGCCCAAGTTCAAGGCAAAGGGTGGAGCAGTAATCCTGCCACAAACTTACTTTACCAGGGCCCGGTACTAGGGCCACTAGTATTTCTGATTTACATCAACTATCTAACCGAAGAGCTGAACTATCCCAGCTGTTCGTTCCCGATAGAAAATTGACGGGACACCAAATGGAGACGAATATACAAAACGAACGTGATAGAATCTGTTGCTAAACCATTAAATGGGAACTTCCCATGAGCACAGGAAACGTGAGCGGCTAGTTCGTTGTTGACGGAAGTTTACCCATCGAACAGTTGCTTATGCTCATATGTTTTCTCACGCTCTCATTTAACAGTCCAGCGATGAATTAGTTTGAACGTGCGCTAGCTTCAATTTTACCAAGTATACGCAAAAAGTGCCGAACGCGAAATAAAAACAGAATGAGTAAACGATTGAACGTATAGTATGCAGAAATTACAGATGGTCTTGTTAACACTTGAATGATACGCAAGAATAACTAGCACTACTAAGGATCTCTTTGTTGACAGCGTTAGCGAACCGGAAGTGTTTGCGGCGTTACTGGTACGAATAAGCGTACAAACAAACAAACGGGATCAAACGGATGGCGGGCAAAACTCATTACTACCCTATATACAATGTGAACTAGTGTTTTTGGAACTATTCTACATACTGCACTGCGGGTAGACTTGCAGTGTCTTCACATCATTACAATGGATTTCATCAAGTTTACATGTTATGTTGGTTTCTGATAGTTATCCCACTGCGTTCACATCAGCTGTCAACAAATAGCTTGAGCAGTCCCAGTCGTTGAGATAGACGATAAATAATGGTTACCTCCAAGATCTGTCTTTGAGAATCCTGCTAAAGGCCAGATTGATGCTCGACTTTATTCGTCTCATAGTTCAGTTTGGTTTCCGATGTGTCTGTTGGATGAAGGTCACGTGTACGGCCAGAGGAAAAATGGAATGGACAAGTAGGTTGTATTCAGGAAACGTAGTTGTACGCATTAGACACTGGAGCTTCAGTGGCACTGGTTCATTGCTAACTGATCATGTACGGATCATACCTTTAAAGTACATGGAATGCGGCTTCTTCTAGTGAGTCCTGCAGCTGTCGACTGCCTTACCACTGATCTGGACATGAACTCATTATCATGTGAGTTGATTCATATGACTGGCACCCCATTTTGCATGTGCTCTATATATATACAACATCATGAGGCTGTGAACCGATCGGTTTGTAAATGTGGAAGACAGATTAAGTTAATCATTAGAGAGATTTTCAAAATGCTCCAGTGATTTATAAATGTTATCGAGCGTCAGTTATGCAGATCAACGTGCAAATGAGACGGGGGAAAAGCTATGCGTTTTAACCAAACAGGATTACAGGTAAGCAATACGATCAGCTTCCAATGTGATGGGGGGTGATGTGGACTTCAAAACATTTGCGTATGTCTAAAAGAACTGTTTAACGGACAATAACCAGAATACCCTAGTTGAGGTGTAGTAAAATGAATGAAACAGATCGATACGGTATTTGATGGTATGGGATAAAACTCAGGTTTCTTATACTTCTGTTCACTTTAATGATGAAAAATGATTATTCTGGACAGACCTGGTTCGGTGTGTACTACTGAAATTATGTTCACACGAAGGAGGTGTACTGCAGCAGACGTAATGACGACGGAGTTTCGCACATCCTATGGTAGAATTTCAAGCCTTCGAAATGAACTGGCTTTATTAAACTACGGCCACTACGTTGACTTCTGTGCACTACTTGCTGTTGTTTCCACTTCTTCAAACTGACAAAACTGTAAGCTTCCGACAAGTAGGTGCTCCGATTCGTATACTGAACCTCACCACGGTGTGATTAATTGTCCGGAAGACTAAAATTCTGTACAGGTCAGTCTGCTTTCGTGAACAAAACACCGTAGAAAATCCGTGAGCACGTTCGTTAATGTTGATATACAAAGATTCCAAGTGTATAGCTTGTCGGCCAATTTAGTAGTTGCTCTGAAATGAACGTGGAGAAGTTCGAGATTCACTATCCTACAAACTGTCATCGGAAGCATATCTGATCAATGCATCGAAGCACTTGGGCGAAATGGCATTTTACTAAGCCTTCTCTTACCGCGAAAAATACTTTATGGTAAACTTGTGGTAAAAAAGATACTGCAAAAGTGCAACGGTTGTATCGTTTTGTCACGAGTACATCTGTACACTTTTTTCACATAAGTAATGCAACAGTGAATGAGCATTCACATATGATAATTCGGTCGTGCCTAATGTGAAATCAGTGGCGTAGTGGTCAACATGGTTGCCTTATGAAATCGTGGCCAGAGTTCTAATCCCATCCTTGGCAAGGATATGCAAGAATGACGAGTTCTAATGAGAGCGAAAATAGAGTCTAATGTCTTTTTTTTTTCAGAATTGGTCAACTGGAAAGCCTATGAGAATGCGACAGCTGTGATCAATCGTGGATGACGTTCAATATATATGGAAACCAAAATACCCCACTACCCACCAATAAACTGAATAGCGCAGACGGTATACAAGGAACATATATGGGTAAGTGCACTTTGCTCAACAAAGTCACCTGAACGTTTGATGTGCCGTCGTACTGAGTACGCTTTCCGTCGCAAGCTGCACAAAGGGCAGATCGCTCGGAAGGAAAACTGAAAAACAATAACCTTGAAAACAGAATACCTCAGTAAACGAGAGATTCAGGAAACTGGCTGTGTTGATATAGTAGCAAAGGAGGCTGTCGACAACTCTGTGAAAGAGCGAACAGATACGATTCGGAATTTTGACGGGTCATTGTAGAGCACGATACTCTCCGGTTGTCTAGACCGGCGGGGGAGGGTACTTGCATGGCCTGCCTGGAACCAAAGACAAAGTAACGTCGTCTGCAATGAGGTGATATAAAGCGTTGGGATGGTCGTTGAAACGTATCCAGCAACCAGCATGCCAGTGCATCCTGCAAATCCATTCCGTTTTGGAATTGTCGCGCAGCCCAATCATGTCCAGAATAAGGGTGGTTACCAACGTGGCTACTCATAAACTTTCTAACGATTCGATTTGAATAAAGGTTTGCATGACTTTCTATACGAACAATATGACGTCTATCAACTTGGATGTAGGTTACAAACTTCTTCAGCACAAATTACTCAAAGTACTGACCACTGAAAACAGTTTAAGAAAAACAACAATGGCAATTCAGATGTAATGGACCGTGGCATTTGAAAAATTCACTAGAAGTTTTGAATGAAAGTAATATTTTAACAAAGGAAACACAAACACGTGAACTCACCACTATTGCTAAAATATACCTGCAAAAATATCAACGATGAGCTCACCAAGTTGGTGTACTCTGCAAACAAGTCTCCAAATATAGACATGAAATCGATATGACGAAATCAGATGAAATGAAGGACGAGGTAGATAACTTGAGGCCGAAGGTTAATCTGTTAGAGTTTATAAATGATTGTATGCTGTACGATAAATGATACTGACTCAAGAAAGTGTCAAAGAAGTCTGTGGTTCATTGTTCGCAAGAAAATAAGCGCAACCGCGCTTGAGCGCGGTTTCATAACCGTGTACCAACATACGAACAAACATTGTAGGTGATTTCAGCAATGTGAATTTTCCTACTAGACCATATACAATGATGTAGATACAAAGATGCGTATTCTTATTCAGCCTTCTATAGTCCGTAGATTTTGGGTTTCTAAGTGGCCGTAGATTGTTGGCTGACTGTTATAGTCGACTCTGTAGATGAAGTTTTTTGGTTTAAACAAGGTTTGTCAGAACTTGGAACTCTTAGCTTACTGCTAAACCCTTCAGATTCAAATGGGCAGTCCATAAGAAAGCGATTCGTGGAATCTGTACAAACGAATCACAAAGAGGAACAATGACTGAGTAGCCTAGTGTTAAAACACAGGAAATGAGTGGTATTATTAGTTACTCAAAATTAGTGTTGTGGAGATGTTCATTCAGAAGAGACCTCAAATATCTAAATTCCGACTGCACTGAAGCCAGCGAAGGAATAGCGTGTGTCCACGCGAAAAGTGATGTACCGATGGAATCACGATGTTACAAGCGGAGTTGGAAAATTTCGTATTTGAACCAAATTGCCCGATGATTCTACCGTGTCATAAGGGATCTACCAACTGTTTCAGAAGATCGGTTGCCAACGGGGATTGTTACTTGTACTCGAAATATTTGCTCATGAAACTCAGAGGTAGCCGACAGAATAATCAGGTGAAACTTTACAATCAGTAAAGCTTACTTTGCAATCGGAATGACCACAGATGACTATATCATTGACCTTGTTTCGTACACAAGCCAATTCAAGTGTGCCCAAAACGTTGCATTCCTTGTCAGACGAGTTGACCTGAGGTACAAAATTACCCGCGTTTCGCACAATATACAGCTGCCCTGGCTCGGCGGATAAAAATTGTGAAGGAAAGACACGAGAATCCACACAGGAAATCATTACAGCTACTGGCTGTAAAAATAAAAATAGGATAAGGAATGGAAACAGTATTATACCGCTTACGCTTTGTAAAGATTTCAGTTGATTTAGGAAAGCCTGTCTGCCAGTTCGTGAATATGTCAAAGCACCTTTCATCAGGACCTCCATAGCCATTTTCAAAAAGGCTGGAATAAATGAACAGTCAACACTACAATCATCATAGAACAATAATCAGATGAATTCAAGTGAAAAAGTTCATCATCTACATAGCATGAGGCCCGTTACTGTTCAACATAATACCCATGTCAGACGGATACTTTCCAAGCTGTCTAAGCCCAGACAAAGTCAGTCGCGATAGCCGGGCCAGGATAGCAATCGATGCTATTGCCAGTAAGCTATCAATCGACAGCAAATGACTTAAATGTCAGTAGACTTAAAATGTCTACATAAAACAATACGAACGATTTGAGAAACTAAATGTCAGGCTTACAGATTAAGCAATAGACCTACAAAACGACACGCGACCCGGGCAACATTGCGCACCCTCTGGGTTTTCATTCAAAATCAACCAGAACAATGATTTATCTATATGTGCATGTACGTCTGCCAGTGATTTAAAGTAACCTTCATTTTTGAGACCAAATAACTGCATTGCCAAGACTTCAGCTCACGCCGTACAATGACAACTTAGCTGTTGTTTTCAGTCTAACACTAAAACGACCAGGTTCTCTTTTTCGCCTTGATCGGATCTTTTCAACCGTTACTAAGTTCCTTACAAGGTTGTTTCCAAGTTTGATCAAACTGGAATACATAGTTTCTGCTTGATTGCTTTAAACTGAATGCTCTCTATCACAACCAAACTGTCATTTTAACGACCATTTCCCCGAATGCACATTGATTGTAGTGGCAGTCACATGAACGTTTATGTATGACGCCGCCGAATCCTTGCACACTTGAGAACCAGGCTCATTTTGAACAATTCTATGAACAGTTCCACAATCAGCAACCTACATCAGATGAAAACAAGAGTTGGCCAAAAGCGAAGCTTGTTGATTTGGAACACCAATTTCGAACTATGTCCATCCATTAGGACGGAAAGAAGATACACATTGCAAGATGCAAGCATTTCGTTTATTCTCATCAGTCGAATACATAAAACATTCAGTTATATAGGTTAAACGCATGGTGACAAAATAGTGAAATGAACGAACATCAACATGGGAGTAATCTGGGTTCACTGTCACGGAAACGAAATTGATTGCGTCAGCACGTTTTGCCAACAAAGGACCGGTGCGTGACGCTTGATCAACAATGCCTCGGAGAACTGAATGTTTTATGTGTTCGACTGATGAGAATAAACGAAATGCTTGCATCTTGCAATGTATATCTTCTTGCCGTCTTAATGAACTGGATAAAGGGAACTCAATGTTTCACACATCTACATAGTCAGTAATGCGACACACAACCCTATAAAAATATAACTGTTTTTCGTGTGACAGCCCTTCTTCGGACTACTTGGCATGATTGTATTATAAGAGATCGAAGTCCAAGTCAGT